>OOFC01051284.1:30721-64017 GCA_900323345.1 Pseudochromis fuscus
ACCCTGGGTTCCTTTGTGATCTCATGGGTTATTACTTGTCTCGATTCATCGACCACACCTGGAGAAGATTAAACAATGGTCTTGAATCTGCTCCATTTGTCCACCATTAACTGTGGCTTGGTGGAGGCCAAACTCTTTAAAGATGGTTTTGGATCGTTTTCCAGCCTGGTGAGCATCGACAACTTTTCCTGGCATCATCTTCAAAAATGTTTTGTGCTGTGATACACATCCACAAACATGTTGTGAAGGCACCAACTCACTTCAATCTCATCTTCAAATCAACTGCGGATCCCAGGAGGTCACATATTTGCCACTCATATGTAATATGATTGTTTTCCTCAAATTAAAAAAAAACCTATTATTTGTTTGAGTTGTGTATTTATTTTTAGGATTTCTTGGATCATACTTGATTAGAAATAAAAAAGGATTCACAGACTTCCAAGCACCACGATGACTCATAGGAGAAACCATCTGTTTCTGCACAATGTAATTAAACGTTAGCCTGATAATCAGACTGCATAGCAATTTTGTTTCTTTGAACAAATCAGAAGTGTGAGCCGTAACTAAGAGAGCTGGAACCAACCTATCATTAGAAAGCAAATATTGCTAACACACAATATTCTCAGGCTTCAATAAAGAACATTTAGTTGTGTCACTTCCCATAAAGGAAGCTTGAATACCCAAACTTCCACTTAATTTTCTTACAAATACAAAATAAAAACATATCATGTTGTGCTGCTGATAATGTGACAGTGTGTGCTAAATGTGCTAAATGAAGTTAAGCAAGAGGCCCCAAATCCACAACAATAAGAGAAATTTACTTGAAAGGTGTTACAAAGATACAAAAAAGACAAGCAAACAAATTACAAAACATAGAAAGCACACATGGCAGAACAACACCACAAGGAACATATTCACAGGACCTCCAAAAATACACATTCACACCCAAACCAGCAGATGTGGAGTGGTGGACTATAGCTGTAAAAAATACTGAATGATTGAGTAGTGAGGGAGTTTCAGATGAAGCAGCAGGCAGGAAGAAGGAGCAGGTGGGAGGGACCGGACTGAGCAACGACTGAACCGGGAACAGAGTAAAAGCCAAAATGGCAGAACCTTCACAGACATGAGCCAGCAATCATCCTGCCAGGATGCTGAAACCAAACCAGTCAAATGGAATTAGTGCAACATGATTTTTATTATTTACACATGCCCTATGTCTACTTCAACATGTAAAAAAATCCTTATGAGAGAAAGAATGTCTTCAATATACAACAAATTGAGTTGTCGTAGAGCAAACAGGGATCAGAAATGGTGAGTTTATCCAACTGTTTGACTCCTTTAAGCCTCTCTCCTGGCATTGAGATGGGATCTGATGATGGTAAGTTTCAGATGAAGACAAGCTTAGAGTGACTGTCCCTCAGTGTGTGCTGAGATATGAGAAAAAGATTGGAGGAACTTAAAACAACAACAACAAAATCTTCCCATGCTCCCAGAAATAGAGTCAGAATTTGATCATTCCCCCTGGTTATCATCTGTTCTGTTAACATCTGAGGTTTTACAAGTATGCTAAGTAAGAGTGTGCGACTGGTTCCAGACCAAGTATTTTTAGTCTCTGTAGTAACAATAATCTGCAGCAAAAACCCTTTCTTGCATTGCTTTTAGTCTACCATTATCCAAACCAAAGTGAAGTCATTTCAGACATTTTTTACATGAGAGGCAAAAACCTTCAATCAAAGGTTGAAGAGGATGAGAACCTTTTTTATCATCATGTTGATATTGTTCTTTAAAATTAATAGTCCACTCAGCAGACCTTCCCTGGTTGTGTCACCCCTCCAGACTCAACCTCTATAATTTACATCAACACAAATTAGACTCCTCACCACTTCTTTCCAGAGCAGCTTCCCATTGTTACCTCTTATTAGTCTGCTGTTTAATGTTACCATAGCAACACCTGTACAACCCAGCTCTGCTCACAATTGACAATTCCGAACATCCGGGCACTGCAGATAATACCCACAGTGCACCGCGCGTTTGGTGGTGAAAACAAACGCCATTTTCTCATGTATTTGCCTGTGAGAAGCAGATAAACTTTGCAGAAAATCATGCCAAAAAGTTGTTGCGCGGTTGGATGTTTCAACCACAACATGATGGAGACTAAGCTTTCCTTTTATACTTTTCCCACGGACTCAGAACGACAGAAAAAGAGGGTAAATGCTGTGAAAAGAGTGGAAATGGACGGTTCTGAATGGATTAAATTAAATTAAATCAAACAAAGCGTAAATAAATCTTGTTATTATCACTTCGTCAGCATTACAGCTAGTTATCAATCTTATATACCGAGTACCAAAGTCCAATGGTTTTCTATGGGCGGAAAGTTTGTTTTCACCGCCTTGACTGCCATTCTGACCTGTGACGTAAGCCCGGAATTGTCAATTATCGTGAAGGGAACAGTTTGGGGCGGGTCGCTAAGGTAACGCTGAGTGGCTGGTATGAGAGGAGGAAAAGATAATTTGTCCAATCATGTTGACACCTGTCAGTCATGATGAGTCGTGATGGTGTGAGGTGAGTTGTTTCTCATTTCAGCAAGAAAAAAAAGCAAGTGGATGAAAATTGACAAGAAAACGTAGCATTACGTTTAGCGTTAGCCTAGCCTCTCTTGAGTGGCTGTGTGTGTGTGTGTGTGTGTGTGTGTGTGTGTGTGTGTGTGTGTGTGTGTGTGTGCGCGCGCGCACGCGTGCCTTTGTGTACCATGCACGAGGTGCGCTTGTGTTTCGGGTGGGGGCACAAAGAAAGTATTTGCACCGGGGCCTATACCTATGATGTTACGCTAGTGATGTTAACTATTCTGATAATAAAATAAAACTTTTAGCCATTTTTTAAACCAATACCTGTTGGATTCAGATTCTCAAGTGGAGAGATTTGATGATTTTCTTTAACATAACTAAACTGAGTATCTTTGGTTTGTAGACATCTTAACAAACCACACTGAGTGATGTTGAAAGTATATTTTTCATTATTTTCTAACAGTTTAAAGGGAAAACAATAAATTAATTGAAAAAATGATTGATTAATCAGTCGTGAAACTATGGCTCGTGTTACAGCCATGTAGACGTGTAGAGCACAGGTCTTCTTCAGCCTGTAGTCTGAGGCATCTCTTCGATTACATCCCGATGGACTGGAGCCAATAACCAGTTTACCTGATCACAAAGCTCTTGTTTGGCACCAGGTCTTTTTCCCTGTCGTAGGAAATGGTGGATTGATGCCAAAGGACAAAATAAACCACAGTAGAGACCAGGCTTCCCTGTTAAGCTTCTCTCAAAGTAGGTATGGCACCAAGCCTAAGCAGCAGGTCTTGGACAGTACGATAATTGGAGTTACTCCCAACCTGCTGAGAATAGACCGTGACGATGGCAATGACATGCAAATGGTTCCTGATGTTCTCTGCCTGTATGCATGTGAGATGTTTGGAAGAGGTGAAGATTACTGACTGGCTAATTCAGTAAAGCAACACTCAGTTAAAACATCAATCAAAATGAAGCCCAGAATGACTTCAGTGATGTTGTTACAATGTTTCAATGAAACATCACAGCCCCCCGATCATGTTGTAGTCTGTTAAATAAGTCAATCTCTGACCCTGCAATACATAACATTTCTTTCTTTCTTTTGAGCATACTGTGTGTGTTCGTGTGTTTGCAGGTGGTGATCGGGGACAAAGTGGTCCTGAATCCGGTGAATGCTGGTCAGCCTCTTCATGCCAGCACACACCAGCTTGTGGATAATCCAGGATGCAATGAGGTTTGGCTGATTATAGCTTTTTAATCATAACTTATTTTAGTTAATAGCTGCAGGATTATTCCACTGTGCTCCACATTCAGCACAGTCAGGCTGAAGACTAAAGCTAACATTGTGTCTGGGGTCGTTGTCCTGTTTCTGTCTCACAACACTGTACTGCTCTGTGTTACTTAGCAACATTATTTTATGTTATGTCATAAAGGACATTACAGTTGTCTATACAGAAACACAGGACAATTAAGGGGCAAGTTCAGGAAATATAGTATTTCTCATTATTAAATTTAGTACATTTAGTAGACATGCAAACACTGAGGGGATTAAATGACTGGCTGAAGAACTTTACATAAATGTGATACTTTGTTCAGTGAGACAAAGTATCCTTCAATCTTACCTTAAAAAAAAAAACCATACAAAACCCAGGAAATTACTTTATGATTTCATCTGAATGTACGCTACAGTGTCTGTGTAACACTGATGGGGATCTCCCCACGGTGCAGGACCGCTGTCACAAAACTGTCCAAATTTGCTTGTTTTTCAGGTGAACTCAGTCAACTGCAACACCAGCTGGAAGATCGTCTTGTTTATGAAATGGAGCGATAACCAGGAGATCATCCTGAAAGGGGTTTGTCTCACAGCAGCTGCCACACATACAGAGCTTCATCGGTGTTTTACAATACAACTTCTGATAATAAATAATCAATCATTTTAATGGAAACACCGACATGGTGCATAAAAAAATCACAGTAGCGACTGCACTTCCTCCAGAAGCTCAACAGTTTTGGATTGTCCAGCACATTAATGTCAATGTTTTATCATTCTATGGTTGAATCTGTCTTGACTTTTGCCATCATTTCCTGATTTGACAAAAAGACAAAAAGAGGCTAGAAAATATTGTTAAAGTCATCAGCAAAATTATTGGTGCTTTGCTACCTGATCTGGCTACAACCTATCAAAAGAGGGTACTCTCTAAGGCTCAGGACATCATACAATGTCCTGATCACCCTCTCCATGCCCAGTTTGAGCTCCTACCCTCTGGCAGGAGGTACAGACTGCCAAACGCAAAAACAAACAGGTTAAAAAAACTCTTTTCTTTTGCAACACACAACTTAATATAAGTTTTAAAAAATGATTTTGATGACCAGCCCCCCAGATGCCCTATAGGGTATTTGCATCTGTGTACCCTTATGTGAATGAGTTTTATGTGTTCGTATGTTTTTAGGTTTTTATGTTTTTCACCTGCCTGTAAGTAAATTTCCCTTAGGGGACAATAAAGTTATTGATTGATAATGAATACAGTAAATATATACACATAACTAAAATAAATGGACCATCAATTGAAACAACATTGGTCGGATGTGATGCTTTTCTAACTGCAGGTGTTGCATAAGGTCCCTCATCAGACTTGAGTGGGCCGACTGCTTTGTTTGTTTCCATTTCAGTATTATCCATCTACAGCACATGCCTACAAATGAGATTGTGTTTTATCTGTTACCCAACAGCTCTACATTAGGGGCTTTAACACCAAAAATAGACTGGATGACAAAGTCTGCCAAGTGGCCTCTCTTAAATGTAAAATGTTTGGAAGAATATATTAAGGTTTGGTCACTTCCAAAAAATGTTGAACTAGTGAAACTAAGTGTCGGTTTACATTGATCACAAGCAAACTTCAAAACATTTTACAGACTTTAAGTTTGCATTTGGTGACTGAACATTTCCAACAGTAAGAGATCTCCTCTCTCTCTTCAGGGTGATGTGGTTCGGTTGTTTCACGCAGAGCAGGAGAAATTCCTCACGTGTGATGATCACAGAAAAAAACAATATGTTTTTCTTCGCACTACTGGACGGCAATCAGCTACCTCGGCAACCAGCAGCAAAGCACTATGGGAAATAGAGGTGAGCAGGAATATTTTTAGAGCAGATTGTGCTGTCGTCTGTACTGCGCAGTGCAGCTGTTTTCTCAGTTCCTGTCGGGAACATAAAGACTGTAAATCTGTTTAATTCTTCATCATCCCATGGTTGATACATTGTGTGCTCTGATGTCAGGTTGTACAGCATGATCCATGCCGAGGGGGCGCTGGGTACTGGAACAGCCTGTTCAGGTTCAAACACTTGGCTACTGGACACTACTTGGCTGCAGAGGTTTGTCCACTTAAATGTAGTTAGAGCGAGGTGATGCTGACAACTGATATCACAACAAATTCAACACCCTTTTATCAGCATATTATACCAAGACCAAGAAAACGTACGTTATTGTGCTATATTATAGATTATTTTATTATAATAGTAGCATTTAACAAGATATCTGAACTGTGTTTTTATTCAGCGTTGAACCACTTTTGCACTTTTGAAACAAATAAACAAACAAACAAACATTTTTACAGGTGAACCCAGAGTATGAAGAGGAGGTCCTTGAGTCCCGCTCTTCAGTAAGTCAGCCGTCCTAAAATGCTGTCCTGTTGAATGAGGATCACCACTATATTTAATAAGTAATAATACTTATAAGTAATAATTTTAAGTATTGCCATTTGTGTTTGTTAATTGGTTACTAATTTGCTAATATAATACCATGGCCACATAAATGACTTGTTTCTAATTGGCTGACAGCTGCCAGTTAAAATCATGCAGCATATGAAAAAAATCTCAGAGGTGGAGTTATACTAACAATATGCATATTTTACAGTAGGTTGCCAGAAATGTGTTGGTGCCTTAAACTGACAACCAAGTGTCAAATGAACGATAATAATAATCATGATAATATAATAATACCACCTTCAGAAATGTGTCTTTGACACACAAAGCAGAGGCAACATTGGAAGTCAGGCAGAATAAAATTTAATACAATTAAAGAACAAAATGTAGTACATAAATCAGAATATAGAAATTGAATAAAAATAAAACAAGTACAATTTCAAATGCAATAAAAGAAACAAATTGATCCAATGAAGGGATCAGTAAAAAATAATGTTTAAGAGGACATCATCACATCAAAGGATAATAAAAACAGATTCTTAATTTTGTTGATCGTATTTTTTTTTTTAAACTTGAGGAGATTTACTTTACTTCACAAAATTAAAATAAATTCAAACAGTTTTTTTCCAGGGTGTGAAGGTGGCGTACCTAAAAGAGGCTGGATGTTGTTAAAAGACTGTAACAGTTCCTATTTCCAGCAGCAGAGGGCTCAGTGTGTTTTGCAGAAGGCCACAGTGTTACATCTGAGTGACCAACAGATGGCAGCCTCTCACTGTACATGCATCTGTAACATGTAGTCAGTGGTTAATGGCTGTCACATTGCATGAAGCTGTTCACATCTGCTCACCAGGCAGTGACAAGTGAAACAACTCGTCGCTGGTCTGCTCCTGAATTTACTGCCTCACTATAGCAGTTGAAAAGAAAGTGGGGAAAAAAAGGTTACATCTGTATTTTTATCATGATGTCTGTTTTTATTATAGTTGAGTCTTTTTAAAATAGGTTTGAAAATGGTACAATAGGAATTGTAATGAAAACTGGGCACAACAACATGTAGAAATCCATCTACAACTCAGCCTGATGTGATGAAATCTTCAGTCTTAAGCCTTTTCTTAACATTATTGGATTATTGAATTAACATTACAACAGTTTACTGGGAAAATTTGATTTAGGCAGGGGGTCTTTTAACAGTGATTGCCTCATCTGCTGTGTTTCATTATTGGCATCTTGACTAAGTTCCTGGAGATATTTCCACAGTGACTGTTAACCCTTTCACTCACATTTGAGCCGCTGAAACAGAACATCTGCGTGTGGTTTTACGATGTTTTCATTATTTCTAATCAGATGTTATTTTTCTCTTCAGCTTGACTCGGAGCAAGAAGCCTTACGGGCCCGTTTGAGAAATGTTCAGGACAAAGTTATGTACACACTCGTGTCTGTTCCTGATGGAAATGACATCTCATCCATATTCGAGCTGGACCCCACCACCTTACGAGGTGGGGACTCACTGGTTCCCAGGTAGGAACTCTACGTTAAAGTGGTGACATGTTCCCAACTCACTCGGTTATTGTGTAATTGTGCACACTTAGCTCGAGAGAAATTCATGATCTGGTTCCTGGTCCGTCACAGTTTCCACTGAAAACCAACAAGCGCACATTACAAGCAGGGGACTTCCACAGTATTAACTCATCTAATTATGTTTGCGAAACAAGTGTGGAAGGTGTACGTGCGTAATAATACTTGTTAATGAAAGAGAGTCAATGTGGTTATACAAGTCGAGATCTTGTTTACTGTGGCGATGCAGATAAGGATATTTAAACTAATAAAGCGAACAGAAAATACTTTCAACATGATCATCTTGTGCTTGTATAAACAAATGTGTTTGTGCAAGTTTGGACAAGAGTCATTTGTTTCACATCTGTGCCAAAAAAAAAAACAAAAACACTACGGACTCACAATATTGTTTGAGATTATTTCAAGGATGCGCTGACTGTTGCTGTTATAGATCTGAAGTGGTCGTGTGCTGGAGGGTGTAGTAAAAACTGTTGTGCTGCTTTGTTTCTCTGTGAACTGTGATTGTGAGTTTACCAGAGCTTCTTCTTTGAATTCAGGTTTTTTACTTGTCATCAAAAATTTTTACCTTTCTGCTTTTACTCTGGTAGAAAATCTGGATCCGTCCAGTAATTCACCACTGGCTGTTTATAAGTGCAGACTGTTTGTATTGCTTTAAATCTGATTGTGATTTCATTTAGATGGCCACTAAAACACCCGCCCATCATTTGTAAGTAAATAAAATATATAAAATGTTTTTTTCAGAAATTCCTACGTGCGCCTCAGACATTTGTGCACGAACACGTGGGTTCATAGCACCAACCAACCTATCGACAAGGAGGAGGAAAAGCCTGTCATGCTGCGTGTGAGTGACTGATCATCTGCACTAATGTGTGTATCAATATATGCTCAGTTTAGATTTGGTTGGCATTCATGAGATTTTATGAGTCATAAAGAGATCATTGGTAATAAAAATCTAAAGCTGAAATAACATTTGTGTAACCCTCCCCATCCCTGTGGGTAAACTTGTATATTCGCTCACAATAGATATGCAGTTGCAGTTTTCATTATGTGTGACCACTTCTTAATACACAGGAATATCTCATATTGCTCGTGTTGAACATTTCTTTTCTCATTCAAGATTGGTACCTCTGCTCTCAAAGAGGACAAAGAGGCTTTTGCCATTGTGCCAGTTTCCCCGGCTGAAGTGAGAGACCTCGACTTCGCCAACGATGCCAGTAAAGTGCTGGCATCTATCGCTGGAAAGCTGGAGAAAGGCACCATCACACAAAATGAGAGGAGGTATAAAATACATAGTGGAAAAAGGTTGCACTTTCTGGACTAAGATAGTCATTTTTTTGCATTTTTTTCTCTCTCTCTCTCTCTCTCTCATGTAAAACCAGAGCGGTCACCAAGCTTCTGGAGGATTTGGTGTTCTTTGTGGTCGACATTCCCAACAATGGGCAGGATGTTCTGGAGATCATGGTTAACAAGCCCAACAGAGAACGGCAGAAACTCATGAGAGAACAAAATATTCTCAAACAGGTATCAATGTGAAGTTTTTCACACGTTCTAGATACTGAGAGCTGTTGTGTTTTCACTGTTTTTTAAATTTAAAAAGTTCTGTACTATGGAGCCCCTAAAGGGACAAGAAGGAAAAAAAAGTGCCGGTATGTAGTGCGTACCAGATAACTATCTTGTGTGCACGAGACAGTTTCATGTGTGCACGACATAGTTATTTGGTGGTGATGTATACATATATATAATGGTATATAAATGCTAACTCGTGCGCACCAGATAACTATCTGGAGTTAGCATTTCCGGTGTACAGAAGAGGCTGAATCTCCCGGTCCACCTTAAGTGGTATTACACCTGTGGCTGGCAGTGTTCAGTAATTTTCAAGCTAATTCATGAACTGGAGATTTGAGCAAAATATGCATACTCTTCTGTATACTGGAAATTTTCTTTGTTTCCTTCATCATTTTTTTTCTTCATGTCCCTGTAGGGGCTCCGTACTGTTCACATTTTACATCCAGTGTGAACTTTTTTTTTTTAAGTTTCCTGCAGTATGTTTGCCAGGTCTACCATCAGTATCAGCATGTTCCTTTGGTTTTAATCTCAATATAGTTACAACTGTCACACTGATTTCCTTGTATTTAGATTTTCAAGCTGCTGCAGGCACCCTTCACAGACAGCGGGGACGGGCCCATGCTGCGTCTGGAGGAGCTGGCCGATCAGCGTCATGCCCCGTTCAGACACATCTGCCGGCTGTGTTACAGGGTTTTGCGTCACTCTCAGCAGGACTATCGCAAGAATCAGGTACAGTGTGTCAGGCCTGGAGGTATTAATGAGCTCCAGCACTGTATGACATTAGAATACATGTCAGCGCAGCGCTTTCCAAATTTCCTTGATAAAGTGCGAAAGAAGCTGTTGTTCTGCGGCAACACTGATACGATGATGTCAAAACCTTTGTTTAAGGGCTACGACAAAAACCGAGGGAAGTTTATTTTAATCCAAAAGTAAAGAAAAACAACAGAGAGGGTGGGATATGAAAATCAGTAATGTCAGTGGTGTTTCTGTGGATGTGTGAGGATGAGACACACAGGCATCTTTCATTGGCCACATGGCACACAGTGAAACTACATTTACACTCTTGAACATAGAGGGCCCCAAAAGTCCCACACACATACAAGGGGAACCACCACTGTCCGGCACATCCGGAGCAGCTGGGGTTCGGTTTCTTGTAATAACAACGGCGGCTTGGCAGTGCCCTGGAGGTGGGCTGGCACCTCTCCAGCCACCGGTCCACGCTCCACATTTTGTCCAGGCTGGGTCCTGAGCCGGCGACCCTCTGGTTCCAAACCCGAGTCTCTGCCTGCTTAGCCACCGCCGCCTCCACCGTCACAATAATCAAAAGAAAATCTAAAATGTGTAATGTCCTCTCAGCCAGTGTGATCTGACCTCAAGCTTTAAAAGGCCTGTAAATGTCAAATGACACTAACTAATTAACACGTGTTATTTTCTAAGAACCCTGTATTTCTCTTTAACACATTGTAATGTCATTGAAGAGCAATGTTATTAAACTGAACAAAGAGGCGTTCTGGCCTCTGTGAACATGCCCTGATTTCCTGTACAGAGACCAAAATGACCTATATTAGACAATGAAAGTGTTAGACCTTAAAAAGATTATGGTTCATAGAAAGGATATAAAGAAATAAATGTGCCGAGTCAATTTTTTACAATGTGTTCATCCCATCTTGTGTTGGATCAGATATGTTCAGATGTCTGACTGTCTGTCTTGCAGGAGTACATTGCCAAACAGTTTCGCTTCATGCAGAAACAGATTGGCTATGATGTCCTGGCAGAAGACACCATCACAGCTCTGCTCCATAACAACCGCAAGCTGCTGGAGAAACATATTACTGCTGCAGAGATCGACACATTCGTTAGCCTGGTTCGCAAAAACCGTGAGCCCAGGTTTGTGTGTGTGTGTATTTGAGTGTTTGTGATCTAATGTTATATGTTGTATGTCTAATAACAACAAAAAAAACTGTGGCTCTTCATTTTGTGTGTGTGTGTCCAGGTTCCTGGACTACCTGTCAGACTTGTGTGTGTCAATGAATAAGTCCATCCCAGTGACACAGGAGCTCATCTGTAATGCAGTGCTGGATCCAGCTAATGCAGACATCCTCATAGAGACTAAGTGAGTCCCCCTCAGCATGCCAATAAGCTTCCCAATGAAATGAGGTATTCAGCAATGTCACTGTGTAGCAATACTGTATGAAATGATTTGCAGCAATTGCAATAACTGCAAGTCTTACAAAGGTGAAACAAAGTGTTGAGGATTATAGGGCTGATGATTAGATGAATAATTATATATTGATAGAAAATGTATAATCTCAAGTAATAGAAGGGTCACCACAAATCATAGATCAGTAAGGTTGATTCCTCCCAGGTGTCCTTGGTTTGTGAGGGTGTGTGAATAGGTGAATTAGAGGCAAAAAAAACATGTAAAGCACTTTGTAGACCTAAGCTAAGATAATAAAAAGGTGTCATTAAAAGTGCAGTCCATTTACCATTTCTCATATGACTTGAAATGTGTGCACAAGGCTCATACTGTTACCAGCTTACCAGTTTTCTCCTCCCTCTGCAGACTGGTGCTGTCGAGGTTTGAGATCGAGGGCGCACCGCTTGGGGAGAACTCTGTGGAGTCAGAGGAGGATGAGGAGGAGGTGTGGTTGTTCTGGAAGGACAGCAATAAAGAGATCCGCAGTAAAAGCATCAGGGAGCTGGCTCAGGATGCCAAAGAGGGCCAGAAGGAGGACCAGGAGGTGATTAGTTACTACAGGTAATCAATGCACCTTATTTTCTATGTGAAGGTGCCTGATTCCTCTTATTTAATACTCTTACATATATGGACCTGATCAGCTGTAAAGACAAACCACTGTTGGTATTCAGATGCATTTCACTGACTTTATGTGTGTGACTGCACTACAGGTACCAGCTGAACCTGTTTGCCAGGATGTGTTTGGACCGTCAGTATTTGGCGATCAACAAGATCTCCGGCCAGCTGGACGTCGACCTGATCTTGCGATGTATGTCGGATGAAGACCTGCCCTATGACCTGCGAGCCTCCTTCTGTCGAATGATGCTGCACATGCATGTGGATCGTGACCCGCAAGAGCAGGTTACACCAGTCAAATACGCACGGCTGTGGTCAGAGATCCCCTCGGAGATCGCCATTGACGAGTGAGAGACATCTGTTTGGCATGTTTGTAGTTCTTTCAGGCTGTGTATTTATGTTTCCTGTTTGTGTCCTTTCATTGTAGTTACGACAATGACGGAACATCTAAAGATGAAATTAAGGAGCGCTTCTCACAGACTATGGAGTTTGTTGAGAACTACCTAAGAGATGTGGTGTGTCAGAACTTCCCGTTTGCAGACAAAGAGAAGAACAAGCTCACCTTTGAGGTCAGTCTTGGCACATTCTTGATACATAATTACGCTCATGTCATAGTTCTCATGTTTTGAAACCTGGTGAATGCATCTTTTTTTACATCTAGGTGGTGAATCTGGCCAGGAACCTGATTTATTTTGGCTTCTATAACTTCAGTGACCTTCTGAGACTAACGAAGATCCTGCTGGCTATTCTAGACTGTGTCCACGTGAGCACCATTTTCCCTTTCGACAAGCTGGACAAAGAAGATGAGAGTAAAGGTGTGGACACAGGAGGTGGTCAGTAGAGGACATGAACCAGATGGACATGAGGTTGATACTGTATGTGTGTTGGTGTGTCTGTGTGCTTGCAGGCAGCAATGTGATGAGGTCCATTCATGGTGTCGGAGAATTGATGTCCCAAGTGGTCCTGAGAGGAGGGGGTTTCCTTCCCACAACTTCAAATAACAACTCAAATAGAGACACAGTCAAGACCCAGACTGAACCTGAGAAGCAGGACATACTGGTCATGGACACCAAGCTCAAGATCATTGAGATTCTGCAGGTGAAGGATGTGTAAAGTTATACTAATGCTTAAATCCATGTGTAACCATCAAGTAACTACAGCCTACATTTATGTATGTTATCATCTCTTGTGTCCTGCAGTTCATCCTGAATGTCCGTCTGGACTACAGGATCTCCTGTCTGCTGTCCATCTTCAAGAGGGAGTTTGATGAAAGTAATTCCCAGAGTGAATTGTCTGTAACTGGATCTGTAGATGGTCAAAACAACATGCCAGGTCAGATTAACACGTAGCTGCATTTGGCACAAATTTGCAGCCACTTGAATGGACTGTGTTAGTTACAAATATATGTGTGTAATTGCAGGAGCTTTGGATTTTGAGCACATCGAGGAGCAGGCAGAGGGGATATTCGGTGGAAGGTGATGAAAAATTTAAATACAGACAGAAAGAGTCAAAAAAACCTGACAGCTGATGTGATTTTATTTGAGCGGATGTTCTGTGTGTTTCTAGTGAAGAGAACACTCCACTGGACCTGGACGATCATGGTGGACGAACTTTCCTAAGGGTCCTGCTCCATTTAACCATGCATGACTATCCTCCTCTGGTGTCCAGAGCCCTGCACCTGCTCTTCAGGCACTTCAGCCAAAGGCAGGAGGTCCTGCAGGCTTTTAAGCAGGTATCCTAACAGTCACTGTGCACATGTAGAGAATAAAGCAATGGAAACAATAGTTATTAAACTTAGTTACTTTGTTAAGTTATTCACACTTCTCTCATAAAGATGGGATCATAAAAATATTAATAAATATTAAATGAATTGTATGACAGCGACACCCTGTTCTGAGTATCATTGACACATACTGTACAGGTATACATGACAGTGTTAATTTTGTTGATGAAGACTGTGATGAAAAATATTCGTCATCCCACCTTTTTCACTGACGTAAATGAAAAAACTAAAAGAGATGAAAGTGTTAGGGAGGGATGAATCATGGGTTTTGTTCCTCCATAACATTTTTATTATCTAATTTTTATTGGATGACTAAAGTGTCTGTTATATTTTGCCACAGTCTTCATCATCATGTCTGACTTTTTATTGAGTTTATATTTAGTTTTTGTCCGTCTAGAAGATTTATTGATGAATATTTTCGTCATAGTCTTCATCAACGAAATTAACACAGATACATAAATACATGTATTTGTCGTCACATTTTTTGGAGTTTGCATAGTTTTTACTCTCTGCTTTGTCTGGTGTTCATCCCGTATTTCAGCAACTTGTTGTGTTAACAGGTCCAGTTGCTGGTTACCAGTCAAGATGTGGAAAATTACAAGCAAATAAAGTCCGACCTGGATCAGCTGCGCTCCATCGTGGAGAAGTCCGAGCTGTGGGTGTACAAGAGGCAGGGGCCAGATGAGGGCATGGACGCCGGGGAGGGGCTCTCTGCTGAGCCAGAACATAAGAAGGTGCGGCAGGTTACTTATCAGCACAACCAAACTTATAACACTGAGACAACACTGAGGCCATATTGTCTAACACATTGTCGTGATGTCTTCTCCAGGGGGACTCCGGGGGCACAGACAAACCAAAGAAAACAGAAAGCACAAGCAGTTACAACTACAGGGTGGTGAAGGAGGTAATCATTTTACTGACCATAGTGAAGTATGATTATAATCTTTCACAAATCTCATTCTCTTGTATTTTCTTTCTTTTCTGTCTCATTGTTCCTTCACAGATCCTGCTGCGTCTCAGCAGGTTGTGTGTCCAGGAAGGTCTTTCAGGCAGGAAGAGCAAGAAACAGCAGCAGAGGCTTCTGAGGAACATGGGTGCTCATGCTGTGGTTCTTGAGCTCCTTCAGATCCCTTATGAGAAGGTATTAACCCTTACATGGTTTGCATATCTCAGGGATACAGTCATTTGACATGCAGGTACATATATTTACCATATGTAGCGTTGATATTTATTATAGTTTGGCCATTTTTTTAAGGATTATTTTGTACATTCATGTTGAAAAACAATGAATCACATTTTCACCACATTGATAATCAGTCATCCTGAAAGATACATTGCGTAAAACAAGAATAATCTCTCAGATATATATATGTATTTATTTGTTTTGAGGCCTAATTGAAGGTAAAATATAAAGTGATATAATTTAGTGAGCAAAACATGGAACGAAAATAGGTGAAGTAACTAATACACTGTTTATAAAGTGTTTTAAAAGTTGGCATGAACTGTTTAAAATCATATTAAATTTAATATCCTTATTAGAAAATGAAGGTCATCATTTGAAGATGTGGACAAAGGTTCACACCCACCATGTTTCCCTCCAGGGTGAAGATTTGCGCATGCAGGATATCATGAAGCTTGCCCATCAGTTTCTGCAGAACTTCTGTGCAGGAAACCAGCAGAACCAAGCCCTGCTCCACAAGCACATCAATCTCTTCCTCAACCCCGGGGTGAGCTCACCTGAATGACCATCCCCAGCACTGTGGGACAAAAATCACTCATTTGGACTTTAAACAACATTTTGCTCCACTTGTCTTGTCTCAGATCTTAGAAGCCATCACCATGCAGCATATCTTCATGAACAACTTCCAGCTGTGCAGTGAGATCAATGAGCGCGTGGTTCAGCACTTTGTCCACTGCATTGAAACTCACGGCCGCAACGTCCAGTACCTCAAGTTCCTACAGACGATTGTCAAAGCGGAGAACAAGTTCATCAAAAAGTGTCAAGACATTGTCATGGCGGAGGTCGTGTCCTGTTTCTACGCTGTTGATTTCCACTAGTGTTTCAGACGTGCTGCTGTCTTCTCATGTCAATCACCTATTATCCTAATCATGTGTATCGTCCTACAGCTGGTGAATGCTGGTGAAGATGTCTTGGTCTTCTACAATGACCGGGCCTCCTTCCAAACCCTGGTCCAGATGATGCGATCAGAGCGGGATCGCATGGACGAGAACAGTCCTCTGATGTACCACATACACCTGGTGGAGCTGCTGGCTGTCTGCACTGAGGGCAAAAATGTGTACACGGAGATAAAGTGTAACTCCCTGTTACCACTGGATGACATAGTGCGGGTGGTGACCCATGAAGACTGCATCCCTGAGGTGAGAGAGGCGGATGTTTGACAGGACTGGATTTTAACGCAGTAGAAACAATGAGGAAAGTGTTCATCACTGCATGCACTAGAAACATTTCATAAACCTATTACCTAAAAAAAATAAAGATTTGATCTTTATTTGGGGTTTTAGAAATTTCTTACATAATGTTCTGCCTGATTTTTTAGCTGCACGACCTCATCCACAGTCAACATTATGTAACCACTAACCACAGTTCAGATATATTTCAGTTATTGTTCATTGACTCAACAGAATTAAGGGTAAATGTGTGAGTTTGACAACATAACTCTGCCCTTATGATCAATTACATGTGTTTGACACCTTTTTATAGATGTTATTTTGCTTTGTGTTTTATTGTCAAACTTTTTTTCAATTTGACAACTGAAGTATTGCTCCAGCACTGTGTTGGGTTTGTATTTAAAATGAACTTAACATAATTATTCATTGTATACATGTGAAGTAGGTTTTATTCATTCATTCATGTGCTGATATAAAATTCTTAAGAGATTTGTTGCATCAGTTTTTAACTCAGCGAAGATCATGATCTAAAAATAGTATGTTTATAATGACCTTAAGCATCATTTTCCAGGTGAAGATTGCTTATATCAACTTTCTCAACCACTGCTATGTGGACACTGAGGTTGAAATGAAGGAGATCTACACCTCCAACCACATGTGGAAACTCTTTGAGAACTTCCTGGTTGACATTTGCAGAGTAAGGAACACAATACCTACTTCATCCAGGAAATTGAAAGTGTAATATAACAAAAAAAACGGAGCTATTTTGTTGTTTCTTGTTGTGTTTAGGTGTGCAACAACACAAGTGACCGTAAGCATGCGGATACTATTCTGGAGCGCTACGTGACAGAGACGGTCATGAGCATCGTGACCACCTTCTTCAGCTCACCTTTCTCTGACCAGAGCACAAGCCTGCAGGTAAACATCAGCAGCTGTACTGTAAAGCACAATGTACAGCAGTTATTAAAGCATGTGGATTTCATTTTTTAAGAATAATTTTGAAATGGTCCTAGAATATTCGAGTATTTAGCTGTGAAAATGTGCAGAGTTGCATTCAGTGTAAGTAAAAGAAAAAACAGGCTAACCTTCAACTAACCTCCAGCCAATTAATGCATAGTTTGTGTAATGCTTTAGGTGGCCATCAGATCGAATGTAAGTTGGATGTATAATAGCTGCCCTGTGTATCTTCAGCATGACTCTCCCACTGAATCTCCTCATACAAAACCCTGACTTTTAGATTAGAGCCATCAATGCAGTGCTTTTCATGTTAAGTGCTTCACTAAGTGGTTAAATCAGTCCTTCCTCATAGTTGCTGAGAATTGCCTGCTGATGAAAATCACTGCAATTGGTTCCACAGAAGGAATGCTTTCCTTCTTTCCCGCTTTACTATGTGTTCATTAGAGGTCTGTTAGTCATGGTCCTGTAAATCTCATGAGACGTTACAAAGTTAAGAGCAGTTAGTCGTGACTGTGATTGTTGGCATCCTGTTGTCCTGATTAATCATTTCCTTTGTGGATACACATGTAGATACAAATACCCATATTACATAGTTAAGCCAACTTTCAAAAGTGTATACAAAATCTTATTCAAATATATCAAAATATGTCATTTCAGTGTTCTGGTAATTACTTTGTAACCTGTTATTTAAGATTTCCTTTCCTTTTTCCAAATGAGTTTTATATAATGGTTTTACAACAATAAGGTTTCTATTGTAAATGAAAGCAGTTCACATGTAGCCAGAGTTGACAGTTGTCTCTGAATTGTATTGTATTGTATTGTATTGTATTATCCAGCTTGAGTATTTTCCATGCGTGTTTTATTTCTTCACTGCTTGTGTCCTCTGCTGCAGGCATCTCTGTTGGGAAAAATATTTCAGGTATTTGTTGCAATTTAATTTAACAGCTCGGAAAACAGAGTTGGGTTTCGTAAAGTTTTGTTGATTGTTGAAGAAAATGTGAGGAGAGTTTGTACAAGGAGGTGCAAAATTACTGATATTCACTGGGTGAGATTTCTGGGTCTTCAGGAAAAGTAACAAACTACCACTGAGCGTCAACATGCTGCTCTCAGTACAGGCTCTCTCAGCTGAGCTACAGCACTGACTGAACATGTGTGTAATATTAAAACACAGCAGCTTGTGGTCTAGATCCTGGATGTTATGCTGTAGATGACAGATGTGTACTTTTCATGTTGAGGATTTTTTCTGTCAAGCCTGAATGACTTACTTCTGTCTCAATGAAAAGAAAAACCTACAGCCTCTCTTCCCTTTCTACTGTATTGTCCTCTCAGACTCGGCAGCCCGTCTTCGTGCAGCTCCTGCAGGCAGTGTTCAGGGTCTACCATTGCAACTGGTTGATCCCAGTCCAGAAAGGCTCTGTGGAGAACTGTATCAAAGTGCTCTCTGATGTTGGTAAGATCAAGTCTCACATCAAACTCTAGAAAACCCGTATTTAAAGGTTTTTATCCTCGCGCTACTTGTGTGTCTTCATGCATCCACCAGCTAAAGGCAGAGCAATAGCCATCCCTGTGGACCTGGACAACCAGGTCAACAACCTGTTTGTGAAATCCAATAACATTGTGCAGAAGACGGCCATGAGCTGGAGACTTTCAGCTCGCAACGCTGCCCGCCGAGACTCTGTAGTGACGGCATCACGGGACTACAGGAACATCATCGAGAGGCTGCAGGTGAACTTTGTGTGTGTGTGTGTGTGTGTGTATGTGTGTGTGTGTTTTCTGCTCACTCGAGTCAGCTCATTCATTTGTCTGCAATGTAGGACATCGTGTCAGCTCTCGAGGACCGTCTGCGTCCTTTGGTCCAGGCTGAGTTGTCAGTACTGGTGGATGTGCTGCATCGGCCTGAGCTGCTCTTCCCTGAAAACACAGACTCACGTAAAAAGTGTGAGAGCGGAGGGTTTATATGCAAGTAAGCAATGGAGATGATAATTAAATTTACAATTTAACTCATGAGAAGTGATACTTAAGCCCTCATGTGCATGTACAGGTTGATCAAACATACCAAGCAGCTGCTGGAGGAGAACGAGGAGAGGCTGTGCATTAAAGTCCTTCAAACACTTCGGGAGATGATGACTAAGGACAGAGGTTATGGAGAGAAGGTAGGAGACGCTGCAAAGACATCATGTGTTTCCATAGTGACATCATGTGCTTCACTGTAGATAGTATAACAATGCAAATATGTACTTTACATTGTACCAAATGTGTAAACACCAGTGTTGAATGGAGGAAATTGATATTATTATATATTGAATTTAATTTAACTCTTAAAATTTGTATTAAAGGAACTTCCAGGAGACTTTTAATCCAATGCATTTTGAAGGAATTTATGATGCTGATTCATGATGTCTTCAATATTTAAAAACACAAAACTAATAAAGTATTGCTACGTGAGCACACAAGTCCTCACACAAACACTGTGTGTGTACTTTATACACTACGGTTTACGACTGGGCAGCAGTTTGATGTCATTAAATTATATATTGGTACACAGTGAGTTTGACCTGATTTTACATCACCAGACACACACACACACACTGCATCAGACATTCACCTACTGCCAAGAGCGCCATTACTTTGAAGGGATTTGGCTCGTCCTTCCTGTCACATTCACCTCTGCAGTCAGTCACACGAGGCTAGTCACTTTTCAGGCGCTCTTTCATCCACCACTGATTCACTTTTCGATTGACAAATACTCCTCTGTGCTGCCGAAGTCCAAATATCTCCACAGTCCTAACTCACTTAACTAACTTGTAATGCTGTTTCATTGACCTCTGCCTTAACTTCCTCCTGCCTGTGTTCACATCTAACCCCTTAAACCTTCTCTTCTCTTTCAGCTCAGGGCCTTTGATGATGAGATGGATATGCCTAAGGTTGTTTCTCTTTTCTTCTATTCATGTCCTCGTTTCCTCGAGCTCCCGTCTGTTACGTCTGTGTAACAATATTCATTTTTCTGTAGCAGTATTGTAGCAGCTGCTGTGCTTTAGTTAGCGGAGGCTCCTGGCACAGCTGGTGACAAACAGCGGTAGACTAATTCTTCCTTAAACACCTGCTGCATTGTCTGCCATTAAACGGTGTGTGTAGCTCAACTGGAGACGGTGAGAAAGAGAGAGACTGGGAGATGTGTGCTGTGGCCGACTGCATGTTGCTCAACAGAGTTTTGTTATTCCAACTTCCACGGTGAGTCACTTGTTGTCTGGGCCGGCTGCCAGTGCTGCATCTGTGTCGGCTCACTGTCCTCACACTGGACACGTCCATACTCTCTGTCTCAGGTAAAAGTCATTTTAGGACATATTAACTGTATATTTCAAAGTCAAGCTCTCTTAAAAACTGATTGTACATGATAAATAACCTAAAAAAAAAAAAGAAAAACACAAAGGAATAATGATAAATGTATAAAAGTTGAAGTAAGAAACATAAAGTTAACAGAAGTACAGCAGAGATCAGATAGTAACCACACAGATGAAATAAAAAAATGTTGAATGTAATAGTAAAATATATATGAAATGTCATTTTCTTTAAATTAAAAGTACATCAACTCAAAAAGATAGCAACATATAGATTATTAGCAGCTTACTATTTCATATCTGTGAGTCATAGTATGCTCTGGGTTTTTTTTAAACAACAGTGAAAGTAGTTAAACGATAAAAACCCAACCACCTCCTTCCCTCTGTTTTTGTTTTCATGCAGGTGTTTATTTTTTTTCATCTCTTCAGCTTGTTGTAGGGTGTTTCCCCTGTATCTTCTTTACCCGCCAATAGGGGGCACTGTGACTGTGTGCGTGCCGTGTGTATGCGTGTGTATTAATGAACGTGTGCGGCTGTTAGGGGCTGTGGCAGTCACTGAGGCTGTGTCCTAGTTTTCCTTGCCTGCGAGCTGCACGATTCCTGGGTCGCTGCCAACTCCAGGCTGAGGTTACATAAGAACCAGGCTTTTTTTCCTGGAACTCAGCCCCGCCGCTGATGTGTGACCTTCAGCAGTAATTGCCAATAAAAGTGTGGAGGAGCTGTTTACCCACACTGCTGTTGTGTGTGTGTGTGTGTGTGTGTGTGCGTGTGTGTGTGCACACCTGTGTGTATAAATGCTTCTTGTTTTGAACAAGGGTTGGGGAGGTTGTTTGCAAGAGTCTCTCTCTCATCAAGTGTTGAATCTCTGTCTGGCTGCAGATTAAAAGCAGCTCTGGTATAAAAACCTGTGGTTCTCCTCCCTTGTTCCAGTCTTCCTATTTCTTCTCACCTCTTTTCCTCTTTTGGCCCCATTAAACATTGTGACACAGTTCCTCATCTACTCCAAATACTCCCCACTTTTACTCACACCCTTTCTTGAGTGGATGCAAACATACGCCCACTCTGTGTATATTTAATGAAGTCGGCGTAGGCGGGATATCAAAGTGTGCAGTTGACTCTCGTCTCGCCGGTGGATGTTTGAGCGCAGCAGAACAGCAACGGTGCACGATTGATGATGAACTTGTTTAACATTAAACGTGGCCTAAATGGGTCACATAAAGTAGCATGCTGCGCTGTAGAGATAGCATGAGATGTATTTCTGACCTTCCCAGTGTGTGTGCGCCGCACCGTCGCTAAATGTCAGGGAGGTGATTATCAGCTAAATTCATTGCTCTTTGACTGTCAGTTATGTAAGAGCCAGAGGAGTTTGGGATACACAGCAGCAGGCTTTTAACTTTCAGTCCGCCCTCCTCACCTGGCCTCATGTGTGTGTGGTCTAGGCAAAGTAGTTATGCAACCCCTCCATGTTTGAAAGTAAGACATGTTTCATCCCTTTCATCCCCCGCTGTGTATTCCTATGACAGGCTTGTCAGTGGATTTACTTAAAATATATATATATTTTTTAATTATTTCTGGATTTTACGATAACATCTGGCTTGTATTTTTTAACTACTCCACATATTTTCTCCCACTCTCACAGTGGTTCATTGCCCTCTGTGGTCAAGTCTGAAATTCATTTTAGTGTTCGGGTGTAGAAGTAGGTCAGCTGCTATGGAAATGACAGAGCACGGTTGTTTTAATTTAGTTTGCTGTTCTGTCTGCACATAACAAGCAGTTGAGTGGTAAATCCCGTTTTTCATGTCATCCACTACTGGTTTAAACATGAGTCAGCCTCGGCCAGTGATGTGTTTATTTACGCACTTTCAGAAGAAAAAAAAAAAAAAAGGTGGAACTCACTTTTTGTGTGCGCACATTTAGTTCCTGTATTGTTGGAGTAAGAGGTGTGAGGATGATCAGGGGTTTGCCCCGGGGAGATTCCAGTCTGGTGGAGTACACTGTAGCTGGAGCGGATGTGGCAGCTGTGAAGGGTTACTCTGTGGTGACTGTGGTGAGGCCGGGGTGACGAGCTGCACATACATACACTGATCAGCATATTTCTATTGTACGATGTGGTGACAGACAGACAGTCTGTCCACAGACTTGTCAAAGATGCTGAATCTCCACCGTCTGAGTACCTGTTGCTGAACTCTGCCCCGCCACGCTATCTGCAGCTTCACCTCCGGTGCTCTCAAAAATCTGCTTTTAAGTCTTGACACTGAAAACCCAGGTTGTGTTTCAAGTGAGTAAAAGCCATGAAGTTTTTTACTCATCAACAGATGTACTGGAAATGTAAGAAATCATAAGTAACAGCTGTAATGTTTGGATTATAACAGCAATACCATGCACTGAAATTGTGCAGTTTACATTTTATTTATTGCAAAGCATTTATGTATTTTCTGTTTTCCTTTTCCTCTTTCATACCATGTCTTTGTCTGTCCTTTTTTCACTCTCCCTTTTTCTGTTTTTGCCCCCCCACCCACTCACAGACCCAAAAAAACAACAAAAAAATCCCTCTCTCTCTTTTACCTGTTTTTATTTGTCACTGGACATTCAAAGCCAGAACACTCACTCTTTTCTTTGAAAGCATTTAAAACCAGTTCTTCACAGCTGAAAACATCTGTATGTTTTGGCTTTCTAATACACATGAGGAAAATCAAGGGTGTACTGGAGCTAGTGTCTCTTGCATATCTTGTTTGAATGTTTAACGAAATACTGATCAATAATGAAAAATGGCTACAAAAAAAAAGACTAGAACAACAACAAAAAAAGACCTTTATTGTCATCAGATCTGTTAGCGACTTGTGAGATTAAATCAAAATCAAAATATCATTTGATCTGAATTGCGTGGCGCTACTAGCATGGCTTCCCTCTCACAGTGTCCAAACATATGTTCACATCTCGTCCATCTCATCTTAGCTGAGGTGGGGCTGTAACCATCTTATTCAACAGAGTTTCTGACTTTCTAGTAGTGAATTTTAAATGTTTAGTGAAGTGATCAGGGTAAATCAGCATTATCGGTGCCAAAAGTTACAAAGTTATGAGCCTTTTTTAAACTGTACATTATGTTTGTGACGTACATGTCTAAGTATGTCAGTCCACTCATAATGTGTTTGTTATTCTCTCTCTCTCCACCTCCATCTTTCAGTGGTCTCTCATTGTTGCCCTGTGTGTTTTTGGTGACAGATGGCCACTGTAAGCAGCTCTGTGTCACTGGTTTAGTGGCCTGGTTCCTTTTGGAGTGATTATGTAACTCTAACCCCATCGCCCCTTGCTTCTCTTTTCCCCTCTCCTGCCCCTCCTAGTGTGTCCTTTTACATAACAATGTATGTGGAGCAGCGGCTTTGTACACGTTTCATTTTCCCATGGAGAACATGTACTACATCTGATATGATTTCTCCACAGCAGATCTCTCTGTTTGATACTAAATTACATTGTTGTGCTTAGTGTTTCATCTTCCTCAGAACGTGGCTCAAAGTGAGAACCTCACAGTCTGTGTTTCCTGACTCTGACACTTGTAGTTTTTCTACTTTACATTTTGGACAATGGGCCTGTTTGCTCTCGTGTCTGCCACTGCGAGGTGTTCACTCCACTGTACCCAGCTGAGAAATAATATATGACAAAGTTCAATCTTAAATTTTTGACTCATGCCCATATAAACATTTAAACATCCACCCTCTTTAAACTGGACATTTAAAAATCCCTTCCAGTGGTGGTTTAGTGTAAAAGATTAGCAATTAAATCTACAGATCTTGTTTTGTGAAAATGGGTTGAATGTGTTTCTGATGTTAACTTTGAGTTTCAGTTTTCTGAGTCACACTTGTGTTATGTTTATGTTTAACTTTAAATAGTGAGCTGTTAGAATTGCTAATCAGTGTATTTTTTAACCTTTAGATAGTGCTAGGCTAGTTGCTAGGCTAGTTGTTTCCCTGTGTTTCCAGTCTTTATGGCGAGCTAAGCTAACCAGCTGCTGGCTATAGATTTATTTGTCCCCATACAAACTGCAGTGTGAGAGAGTGGTGTCTTCTAGCATTCAAAAACAAAGGTGAGTAACTGTACGGCTGTGGCTCAGGTGGTAGAGCAGGTCGCCAACGAATCGTAAGATTGTGGGTTCGATCCCTGGCTCCTCCTCTCCATATGTCGACAGGAGGAGCAAGACACTGAACCCTAGGTTGCTCCTAATGGTGGCTATAGCGCTTTGCATGGTAGATCAGTAGCCATTGGTGTGTGAATGAGGTGGGACCGAGTTAAGGTCAAGAAAGCGCTATATAAATATACTCCATTTACCATTTAAATGTACCTCTACAAATGTTGACAAAAACCTTGAAGTTTAAAGTTTCAGGTTTTTAGGTAGACTTGAAATCAATAAGTCTCTAATCTACACCATTGTAACACACTGTGCCTAAGTTGCAACATTTCATTAAATTGAGTTTTCAGCCTTGTTGTTTGAATCAGGCGCAAGCAGATAAAAAAAACAAAGAAACAGGTGATAATATGTGACTCAAAGCAATCTTTAGAAAATATATCGAAGGCAGTCTGTCAAAATCAATAGTTAGATTCATCCTAAAAAAAATGCAAAAGAAAGGAAATGGCAAAAACCGGGTATGCCATCACAAGCTGAGTGGATGACTTGAAAATAATTTGCATGGGGAAGAAAATATCCTTTATGATTGCACAGCATGTTAAGAAGACCCAAGGATGTAGGTGTTTCTGTGTCCTGGTCACCAATCCAGTGCTGATCCACTGTCAGGTGCCTCTTAGCTTCAAAAACAGAAAGAAAAACTAAACATATGGTTTTAACTGCTGGATGCAACAGGATGAATGCAGACGTTTGAAGAAGCATGCTGAATTTTTTTTATTGCATTATATTTCATCATTCAGCAGGACTACACTTCTAAACATATGGCCAAAGATAACAGTGAGTTTTTCAACACAGTAAACTCACAGCAGAGGCAGATTCACTGGATCTCAGTCCTATTCAGCATCTCTCTGATTTCCTGAAGCCCAGACTGGAAGCAGCTGTTGATGTGATAATGATTTCAATCACTGACAAAGAAAATATGTCAGAATATTGAATATGATGAGTGTGTTTGTGTCCAGCTACTTCTAACTTGACACTTAAATGCAGTATTTACTCTCTGCACTGTAAGAAAAACACACCAAGATGTTACTGGAAATTGGAAAATGAACAAAAGATGGTATCATACTCCTGTAATGTGTTATCTATTAGTCAGCACTGCACACATCTCCTGTCTCAGCTCTTTAAACCATCCACAGCCATAATGTTTCCCTGGTTTCTGACTGAGCCATAAAAGCATGACTACCCACACCAGGCAGACCTTTGCATGGCCACTTGAAACAGCTGAATAGGTACACAATGTTATTGTTAACCTGAAAATTGCCTCCCTTGTACTGCATGAGTACTAACCCTGTATTTGTTATCTATTGGACCACTGTTTTCACACTGCTCACTGCACCCAGCAGCTGGATCAGAACCAGCCTGAGAAGCTGCTGGAGGACCAGAAGAGGGTAGGTGCTCGTAACAGCATGGCAACATAACACTCACGCTTCACAAATAACAATTCACCTTAAATTATTTTTAATTTTTTGTTCCCCAACCCTTTTCTTGCTTTTTCTGATCACTCTCCTTTAGTAGCCATCACAGCTTCAGAGTTTATCAGTATATAATTATCATCTTAAACAGAAGAGCATTATTTTGCAAGCAAGTTTCTTCATTGAGGTGTTACAAAGGTCATCACCAGTCACTTCCTGCATCTGTCTTACAAAGAGCATTTATGACAAATCAGCGATGTATGTTTCATTACTCCTCGGCCTTTTCTTATGGCAAGTCTGTTGAATTTTATTTCTATACAAAATTAGGCTGTACCAGCATCCCAGTGGCAAACCTTTGGTACGGGCCAAGACAACAGCAGGGAATAATCTCCAGACTACAACTGATCGCACTTTCTTGTTATGCACAGAGTTGGTTAACCTGCCAGTAAGAGACGAGTGTTCTTCACACCTCCTACTTAAAGTAATCCTGACCTCTAGAGCATAACTACGGCAGCAGAGCTTACATAACACCTCTGTCGTCTATCACGGACCACCCACAGCTGACAATGATTTGCGTATTATCACAAACACACGGAAAAAACCTTCTCTTTCATTTTCTTCACTTTATCCCATGGGAGGTCTGTCAGGTAGTTATGGGCTGCGGTTGCCATAACAACGGCAAAGTCGTGCCGCTGACTGCTCGACGGTGGATGAGTCACAGTGTGGGAGGGCTGGCCCCAGGTCTATCGAAGTGAAAACCAGGACCTCACATTGTCACTACTCAGGGTCACTGTTGCTATGATAACCATCATGAAATGAAGGCAGTGTGGGTGGTGGATGTTATACATTTTGTGTTGCGCCTGAAAGTTTTCCTCACAGAGAATTTCAGAAAATCTTTAAATTAGATATTTGGAAAGTTGCTATGTTGTTACTCCATAACTATTGATTACAGAGTGAGGATGTAATGGTTGTCAGGCTGTAATTTTCTCAGTGTCTTCTGAGAATTGAAACGCACAATGTATCACTGATGATGCATGTTATCCCAGTTACACAACCTCCTCTCTCTCCCTGTCACTGACATCACATCATTACATCCTTCCTTTTCTATTCCTCTTGTAGGGCGAGGCACTGAGGCAGATTCTGGTGAACCGTTACTATGGCAACTTCCATCGGAGTGGTGGGCGGAGGGACAGCCTGACGTCATTTAGCAATGGCCCCCTCAGTCCTGTAGGACCGGGCAAAAACCAATCAGGTGGGACACTGTTGTTGCTCATCTTCTGTACCACAGACAGAACTTTGTTTTTTAGCCAGAGCACAAACACACTGATGTCAATATCTTTAATTTAGCTGATGTCTCCGTGAAGCACGAACCAAAGGCCTCTGCCAAAGAGGAGGGTGATTTTGCTGCCAGTAATGGCTACAACTAATATCAGGGGGCAAAGTCTAGATAAATCTTTTCCGTTTGAGTTAGCCAAAATGCTTCGTGCCCCTGGAGTCACAGTAAAGCAAGGTTCTCCCAATACTGTTATATAAGGATAGGACTGTATCTGTCTGGCCCTGAGCTGGTTATCAGGCTCTGAGTTGTGCTGCGAGCTGCCCTTTGAGCATGTAGAGCACAACACTCCTATCATGACCTGATAACACGGTCATTGTGGTACTATCTGCAGTCAAAATATTGAAGCACTGCATTTTCTGCAGGTTTTCTCCACTTCTATTGGAGCTGTTGGTTGATATGAAATATGTGTGGTGTAAGTCATTTCATCAGCTTTCTGGATCTGGGAGGAGATGCCATGTTTATATTGTGCATCTGTTATTCATATGAAGTCAGTGCTTCCATATTGATTTGATAACCAGGATGGCTGTGTCAGTGGTGCAGTAACATTGTTGTGACACGAAAACATTTTCATGTTACTTGTCTTACAGTTGTAGCGCAGTTGTGATGAGTTGAGTTTTAACTGAACTCAAAAACAGAGAAAATCACCTCAGTTCCCAGTCCACCATCTTCCCCATGTGCACCAAGACGCTGGCAAACGTCCAGACCATAGGAAATATACCCCTCCCCGCTGTGATCCACTTCTCACTGTTGCTAGGTGACAGGCTGCTACTTCCTGTGAAAACAGCCGTTGCACCTGTTGCAAAGAAACAAGAGCCAGGCTGAGAATTCCATATGCAGCCTGAAGCTGGGGCCTTAGGGGGAAGTGTGCAGGCAAAGTCATGTTTGATGAAGTGTTGTGTAACTGTACAGTTGGTTCGAAGAGGATTAGCAGCACAGTAGTTTATCACCTGTCTTATTAAATAATTTAGTATTTGAGGTGATGAATATGTGATGTGGTTCTTTAATGTTTCCAAGTCACTCAACACTACATCCAGTGTTTCATCCTGGATCATTATGTTTGTATTTAACAATGTTCCTTTGTAATTACCTTAATAGTTTCCAAATAGTATCAATTCTATTTGATTTAGATTAAAGAAATGTAGCTAATTAAGCATGGTAAAAATGAACGTTAGTTGCCATCTATCTGATATACCCAGTCCTGATTTGTCCTGTTGCCTTGTCTTGGTCATGCAGCACTGGGGGGGCCTGGTGGCCTTAGTCGAGGTGAAATGAGTCTGGCCGAGGTACAGTGTCATCTGGATAAAGAGGGAGCCTCTGACCTCGTCATTGACCTCATCATGAACACCACCAGTGACCGAGTCTTCCAAGAAAGCATCCTCTTGGCGATTGCACTGCTGGAAGGTGGAAACACCACCATCCAGGTCAGTTTAACCACAAATCCCACTCACACAAATCTGGATTTTAGTAACCGTCATTTATAATTCAACAATTGATACAACTTGTCTGAATGTTTTAGACTCTATCTTAAACCATCTCATGGTAAAAACGATATACTTAGTTTATCTAGAGAGACTCTGCTACAGTAGGATCAGTGAGAAGAACACTCTGTGCCATGCATGGAAGTTTTCATTACTCGACAATCTCCAGTATGTGGGTCAGTGTGCCAGTATAGCTGCACATGTACATTACCAGGGTGGCAGTTTCCCTCACATATGGAGGGCTGCATCGTTCAGTTGAAAGACCGGGCGAGCTGCTAATGATGTCTGTAGTTTACAGATCTGTATATTATAAAATTTTCTTTCACTCTTAATTAGGAGTGCAGTGTAAATGAATGTTCTTTCTGTTTGGTTCACAATGAGCTACCTCTGCTACAAACTCTCCATCTCCTCATCTTTCATGTCTGTTGCTCTGTCAGTTGATTTCTACATTTCTGTCTGTCTGTGTGTTGTTGTGTAAGAGGCGAACTTGCATAATCAGATTAGAGCGAGGAAGCCGCTGTGGCGGAGATAATGCTTTGGCTTCCCACGGCTGCTGCAGAGCTGCGTCACGTGATCGGCCCGTGTTACATAAGGCCTCTGTGAATGAACAATGAGGAATGTCTCAGCCTTCAAAACATTCCAGCCTCGCTCCCTCGCGTTCTCCTGCCGGCCTAAACTGGGTCATGCTGGGCCTCCGGAACTGGGGCAGTGGGGAGAGAGGGCGGAGAGACCAGGAAACACAGAAGGGATTGAAGAAAAGCTGGAGCTCCTCTCACCCATGCATCCTCAAGTTTCTTTTGCAAAGGGAGATTTTAGTCAAGGAAAAACTATTCTGCAGTATCACAAATGTACGGCACACTAATATCTGTTCTATAAGCTACTTACCGTATTTTCTGGACTATAAGCCGCTACTTTTTTCCGACGCTTTGAACCCTGCGACTTAAATACGGTGTGGCTCATGTATCGGCGACACGAAGCTCGTTAGCTTTTTACAAGCTAGCAAGCTCCGTGCCGCCGATACATTTAGCCTCGTCACATCAGACCCGGTCAGAGTGGACCACATGAAACTGTTTGAATAAATTCAATAGCGGCGTATAGACAGGTGCTCAATAGTCCAGAAAATACGGTAACTGTTTAACCCTTTAATGCCAAATGTATCATATTTAATACATGAGTTTTTGAGACATCTACATCATCAGTGTGATATTTTTGAGGGTTAATGAAAAAAATTTAAAATCTAAAAATTTTTAAAAATGTAATTAAATTAAAAAAAATCTCCCTTTCTCTCAGTCTATATCTGTCTATATATTTCTATATGGATATTTTTTATTCTTTCCTTTTTCCATTTTTTGTCAGAAGATTCAACAAACACTTGGATTTTAAAACTTTTGAATTTTCTGACAGTTATTTGATGGTGCAGGCAGGACAGGGTTAATGGGAGACACAACATGGTGGTATATAGTGATCTTTGTTAAATACATCTCACAATACAGGAATAATTTTCAATTTAAGGAATTATTTCATTAGATTTAATGAATACATAACAAAATAGTCAGTCTTTCTTTAAAAAACAAAGTTCCCCGAGGCTGTTTTCACCTATTTAAGAACTTTTATTGGACGCTTGCTAATCACAGATGTCAGGTAGAAAAAAGGAGCCATTCATTCCTGACAATCAGGATTTTACGGAGGCCTCAGTGATGTGTTTTTCTGCCCTTTACTGCTTCCTCTGTTTGTCTTCTGGAGTCGTCCTCCTCTTAAAATATTCACTGACACTTTGATACCACAGTTATTAACTGCATTTTAGCCTAAAGATGGAGTAGCAAACCAAAACCCATGTGCAGCCATGTGCTTTTTTTTTCTCCCTGGCTGAACTCGTCTAAAAACGCTAATGCTTGATTACATTTAATGTTGTTTGGCTGTCGGGTCCCATCAATATACTCTCTCACTTTATTTGAAACAATGTCCCAAATCAGTCTTCTTTTATCTTTGTGCATTTCATCTCCATCATGATTCCCATTAATATTTAATGTCTTAAATGAACATTTAATTAGGGCGCCCTAAAGGCACCAAATGAGACATTATTCATCTTTTATTTCATGAAAGGATTTGAGATATTTTTGTTAAATAGTTTACTCAGTCTATTTTTGTTACCCCTGTGGTATTTCAGCAAAGAAAACAAAATGAATATGTACTCTAGGCCATATGAAAGTTGTTTTTTTTCTACATTAGGTACCATAAGAGCAGTGGAGGTATGCCATTAATGACCTGCTAGCATGCCCATGGGAAGAAACATTAGACAAAGAGCTTTCCGGAAACACCGAGCGGGCTACCCCGGTGTCTCTGTGGGCAGTCTAAAAATACCACTGTGCTCCTTTCAGATATTGAATCTGGGTGATGACATATAGTTGGCAGACCTTCGATCACTTTCCCCAAACTCCCCCCAGACTTGATTTTCTTTTCACATGCTGTCACAAATGGAAATCTTTATATGTCTTGTATTTTTAAGGGGCTGACATTCTCCTCAGTGTTAGGCTGCCTCGTCTGTGCTTCATCACCAACTTTGGATTCACTCTTAATATTATTTTTTCACTTTTAGGTCAACAGGTTCATCTACAAGGATCCAATGAGAAGTCCCTGCTACTGTCATATTTCAAACCTTTTTCTTCATCAAATTGAAAATACTTCCTGTTTACTTCTTGAATGCCCTTCACTTTGCTCCTGTATTTACAGCCATGCAAAGCATCTGTTACTTAAAACAAATCCTGTGCTTCACTCTTGTGTGATTTATTTCTGGACATATGCCCAGAGTATGCTTTTATTTTTTGTTTTTTTGGTGGGGATGGTTTGCCTATTTTTATGTCCTTTCGCTATTGGGCTTCGGAGGATTTACAAAAAAAAAAAAAAAAAAAGGTTTCAGTCCGGTCACACAGCTCTGTTTTCCTCATAGCTTCATCTCAAATTCATTGAGTAGTTGTGAGGGGAAAATCCTGACGACATGTCCTTGGTTTCCAATCCCCTTTTCTAATATTCAGCCTCATCCCCCGCTGCTTAGTCTCTGCACAGACAATCCAATCAATCTTCACTTTTAGATAGCCTCTTTACATGGGATCCAGGACTCGTTGGACCCGCCTGTTTTTCCTTCATCCTTGTGCTGCTTTCACATTATGAGCGAAACAGTTTCAGGGGTAAAAAGGTGAACTCTCACGTGATTGTTTCTCAGCAGAGATGATAAGGAGACGCTGGGAGCATTTTTCATGGAAATGCTTCTGAACCGATTACACAGTCTGAGTGAGCAATTACATAAAAGTGATTAAAAAAATAAGGCTATTACCTCCGTTTAGGTTCAAACAAAGAACATCGCACATTTGATAAACTTGCAACGTGGTGTTTGAATGAAGATAATCTTTATTTCAGATCTTTGATATGAACTGCAGACATCATGCTGCCTTGTTTCCCCCTGTCACATGTAGGGATGGGTATCGTTAGGACTTTTATGAATCCAATTCCCATCTCGGTTCTGGTTATCGATTCCGGTTCCTTACGATTCCTTATTTCGATTCCAAAAACAAAAAACAGGAAGCCAGGAAAACAGGACTGGAGGTGCAACCTGTCTTGCAGTTTTACTAAAAAAGCCACACTTTTGACCACTTTCCCCGATCCATTTCCTGTTGCCATGCGGCGTCTCGTGACGTTTCAGAAAGGGGTAGGTTCTGGCAGATATCTAAAGTCCATATGCAGCCTGATAATTTACTTATGGGTACCCGGTACTCACCAAATTTAATTTGGTTCCTACTTGGAACCGAATTTCAGTCCCCAACCCTACTCACGTCTTTGTTTTGGTGAAGCTGACTGAGACAACTTCACATTTCTAAGGTTTCTGGGTTCACCGCAGTTATTCCAATAAGCGTGTACAGTAAAATACATACACTAGTCTTACATAATAGCTTCATCCTTCCTGCTAAATATTCTGCACTGTGTAAGTAAACAAGCGTTTTCTTAAACAATCAAAGACTTGGCTCAAAGGGGGGAAAGAAAAGTCTCAACAAGGATAAAACTGTAGTTGCTCGGCCCCATTGTGACGGATCGAGCCACATGAATGAGATCCGGACAAGTTGTGGAGGAATTGAAGATGGCAGCGAGAGGTAGATGACTGAGTAATGGGAGGTAGAGGAGGTTTTCAGGGGGCTTCTCTTGT
>OOFC01051285.1:4667-21491 GCA_900323345.1 Pseudochromis fuscus
CCAGATGGATGGGATTTGATGTGCTACTCCTGGGTTACAGCTCCATGAAGAGGGGTGGGGCACAACATGCTGCCATGCATGCTGATCGGGCTGTGCGTATGTGTGTGTGACGGATTTCCACATGGGAGACTGGAACAGGTGTTTTGAGAAGCAGGGCAGGGCTGAGCTCTGACAGGTAGCTGCAGCAGGCTGACTGTGATGGCTGGGGGTGTGTGAGGTGGAGGTGGAGGTGGTGGAGGGGGGGGGATGAATGGTTGTCCTTGGTCCATCTCCCTCCTGAGTTGATTGAACAGGGCTGGAGGATGACATTACCACTGTGCTATTATTGCCTGCCCACTCTGTCACTGTGTAGTCAGCTAGAGGTGTGGTTACAACCTTTTTAGTCCATTTTTGGCTGTTTGGATCCTGCTCCCGGGCAGAGGTGGTGCTTTTTTTGAAATAGTGTTTTTTACTGTACAGTAACTAGACTTTTAGGCTGGCTTTATGTTGTGTGTGTGTGTCCCGAAACAATGTAACACATAAAGCTTGTTAGATGTGCTTTTCCCAACAGTCTATATGTAGGTCCTGATGCAGCCCACAGGGGTTTACCAGCAGCACAATAAATATCAGCTTTTTTTGCATTTTGCTTTGCATACATATACTAAGGAATCTGACTGTAAAAAATATACATATATACCGTATTTTCCAGACTATAAGCCGCTACTTTTTTCCGACACTTTGAACTTAAACACCGGTGTCGCTCAGTATCGGCGGCACGAAGCTCGTTGGCTGTTTACAAGCTAGCAAGCTCCGTGCCGCCGATACATGAGCCACACCGGTGTTAAAGCTGCAGGGTTCAAATCGTCGGAAAAAGTAGCGGCTTATAGTCTGGAAAATACGGTGGTAATATACCGTATTTTCCAGACTATAAGCCCCTACTTTTTTCCGACTTTTTTGGCTTTTTACAATCTAGCAAGCTTCATGCCGCCGATACATTTAGCATCGTCACATCAGACCCGGTCAGAGTGGACCACATGAAACTGTTCGAATAAATTCAATAGCGGCTTATAGACAGGTGCGCTTCATAGTCCGGAAAATACGGTATATTTAACACAAGACTAGCATTTAGTACACACACTTGAATAGAGCAGAATGTCCTATTGTGGGAATAAATACAGTTATGGAGGTTATTATACACAAGATGTACACAGTATTTAACAATATATAGATAAAGTACATGGACTAAACTATTAAAAAATGAACAGTAATGAGAATATTAACTTTTATGATGTGGCAGTGCTATGGTAAAGATATCGTTAGGTTTAATGTTTGGTCAAGTTTAGGGAAAGATCATAGTGCGGGTCAGAATAAGTACAGTGTTGAGGTTAGAGAACCTTTTGTTGCCATGGTAACAGGGATAAATATGCATGATGAACTGCTAAGATTGAGAACAACAATATGGACTAATGTTTGAAACTGGAAACAAACTCCAGAGGTAATGCCCAGTATTTTGATGACCCAGCCATCCACCCTGACCACCACCACCACCACCACTTCCTCCTCTTCCCTATATGGACACTATCTTAACAACATCATCATCCAGCTTCCTGCTTTGTTTCCCTCTTAATTACTACAGTCGCTGGAGGCTTTTCTCATTTTGCTGAAACGACTGATGCTGCCTCACTCCCTAACTAGAGGCTGCTTGACAATAAAATGTTACTATGGGTTGTAATAAACTTATTTCACAAACAACCGATGGGATTGTTTTTATTGGAGGACAGTCTCACTTATGTATAAAATAATGTTGTCACTGTAAACCTCCACTGATGTAGGCCTGCAACTGTTTATTTTTCATCAACATCAAAAACATTGTGAAATGATTGACATTTTGAGATGGTTGTAAACCAAAAGATTTATTTGCATTTGATAGTTCAATTGACAAATATTGGCTTAAATATTTTAGCGATTATGAACAATTTCTAATGATTGACAGATCTTTTAACTGACTCTTTCCAGTGCTACTTTTTAATTGCTTTTTCAACCCCATATATTACACAAAATGTATCCCTTTGTAACTTAGTTTTGTTCATTTATATCAGGCGATTTATTAGTGTTTTAAGGTTTTCAAATACCTTTTTGTTGTAGCCTTGAAAACCTTAAAACACTAATAAATCACCTGATGTAAATGAACAAAACTAAGTTAGTCAAATTCAAGGCCAAATTAATTTGTTTACATTAATACGTGTATCCCTTTATTCATAATTAGCTTGCAAATTTGAAATGAAATGTCAAAATGAAAAGTTCAAGACCCCAAAGTGAAGCATAGTCGTTGAAATTTCTTGTGGTCATTTTGTAGTACTACACCCTTCAAAATGATTGGTTGTTTTAACCCCAGAACTGGGTGAAAATTGAACTACACGCTGGGTTAATTTAACCCAGGGAGATGGGCTGTTTCTGTTCAACACTTCCCTGAATTTTGTAGATTTCACCTAACGTTTTATCATCTCCAGCCAACATTTTGTTTTTGTGCCCATCTTACTGGGTTGAAATGAACCCAACATGCAGTTAGTCCAATATTTACCCAGCTCTGAGTGAAAACGTCCCAGCATTTTTAGGGTGTGTGAAAGCGTGGGAGGTGTTTGTCTCTTTTAAGGTGTAAAAACCAAATCCATTTCACTCACTGAGCGAATGAAATAGTTAACAACAGATCAAGCGATTATCGGCTCATTTCCCTGCGTACCAAAGACTCACAGAGAGGCTTAATCACTAATGCATGAACATTGTGAACATGGAGAATCAGACAAATAATCAGAACAAGTCGACGGGGCCGGGAGAAGAAAGCAGATGTAGAGTGAGCCACGTCAGGCTCACAACAGACTGTAGCCCCTAATTTACCCCCAGCCTGCCTAGAAGTACTGACAGCATCACGTCTTCATTGTTTTTGCTTTCAGAAGCTTGGCAGGATGCTGATCAGCCCATACACACACACACACACACACACACACACACACACACACACACACACACACACACACACACAGTCATCCCGTCTTGTCAAAGCTTCCAGGAAATGTCAGATTCTTTTTTTTTGATAACTGAATATTTCATAGTTTTGGTCAAATGATTTCATATTTTACTGGCTGTACAAATTTCACTTAGATTGTCTGTTATGCACTATTAAAATAATCCAGTGCATCTAATCCAGTTTGTGAAGGTTAAGTCCTGTAGTTTCACACAGGACTCCCTCTATTATTCATCATGACCATCACACAGCGTCCACATATTTGGTGTTTTCCAACTGGGCTTCATGTCTGTCCCCCTGGCGTCCAGTTGGACAGTGTATTTGTGGAAATGAGCTGGTTTGAGTGATGACTGGAGGGGGTTTTTTTTGCGTTGGAGATCTGTGGGAAGCAGCTGCAGTCACCTTGTGTACAATCTGTTTACCCAGGGCCCGCTGATCTTCAGGCTGTCTGCACCGAAAGCCATTTAATGTAAAGTATTTGTGTGTCAGTGCAGCAAAAAAAATATTTGGGCCAGGTAGGAAAACATGAAGTGGAAGTGTTGGGTAGAAAATGAGTAGTGGGTATAAAAAAAAAAAAGTCCAAATTTAACATAGAAAGGTGTAGAATATTTTTTATTCTTCACATATTGAGTGATGCTGGATTATCGTCGGACAACGTTTTAGTGTCTTTGAGACATTTGTTTTCTCTTTACAGTGATCTGATCATCATCTAAAGGCATGCAGAGGCACCAACTAAAATTTCGAGATTATTAAATACAAGTCTTCCTCAGTGAAGATGGAGAGTGAATATTAATGAATGCTAATGTTGCCTGATGTCTGTTGTCACAGATTCACCAAACAACTTTCAGAGGTGATAATATCCCAGTGTTATGTTCACAGCTCGTTCAGCCAAAATCATCAGTTATTAGCAGGACAAATGAGCAGTTTCTAATTTGTGTTCATCTAGAGCCAAGGTTAATAGTTGATTAATCTGTCGCTGTTTTAATTTAATTATCTGTAAATCATTTTTTAATCAGAAGTGCTGCACATTTCAAAATAGTAAAAATATATATTTTTTGAACTGATATATAAATCTCAAGTCATCATCAAGCATTTAATTATTTTCTGGCATTTTACAGCCAAAATTTTATCTTTTTGAAGAAAGCAACTATAAAACTTTTATTGATCCAGCACTGCTATATGTAATATTTAAATGTTTTAAGCAGCTGATGATGATGATGTTTGATTTGTTGCCCATACAGTGCAGTATCCGTTGTCTCTTTTGTCTTAACCTCGACTTCCTCAGTGTAGCTGTCAGGGGAAATTACCCCGTGAGTGTTAGTGATCATCAGAGGACACTCACATGGTCAGAGACCTTTTACCAACTGACATCATGTGAGTCCACTAGTAGAGCGAGTTGGTTTCCCACAGTCATTGTGTTTTATAGCTTAGCAACAAAACAACAAAGGGAAGCTATTGTTAAACAACCTGTTTCTGCATAAAACCCCATCACTCCTTAAGATATCCTCTATTTAATGCACTTCTAATTGTGTACGCAGCAGTACTTTTTAGTCAGTTACAGCTTCCTCACTTCAACGTTGTGTTTGTATGCCGACATTTTAGGAAAATTGCAACTTTAAAGCGCCGCTCAGCTCGTTTTACATAATAGATTTGGGACTGCTGTTTTTTTTTCTGTCCTCATTACAGAGGCTTAAGAGCAGTTTAATGAAAAATGAAACTCCCACCCCAAAAAACATAATGGCACAGCTGCATTTTGATGTGTTATTGCTGCTGCTGCTGCTGGATGAAAATGTTGTATCTACATAAATGAGAACTTTTAAGGGATTAAAGAAAAGCAACCTTGTTGTGGATTAATGAGCGCGATCTTGATCATGGATGTTTGGGGTCATGAAACATACTTTGTGTGACAGCAGCCATGTTAGCATTTCGAATGCATTTCTAAAATATGCAAAATGGAGTTTCAAGGTGTTTTTTTTTTTTCCCTGCAGCAAAAGAACAAGGCTTTCAGAGTGGCTCCAGAAGCATTAACCTCCAACATGTACCCTGCTGTAGTTTTTGGCTGCGAGCTCGGCTGCCACATTTTATGGTAATGTTTGATAATTAAAGCTGTTTATCTTCTGTTTCAGGACATGGGATGATAGTGGAGGGACATCCGGACCTTGAACACTGGGGGAGACGACTAATGGCTTCAGCACCAGACAACGAAACGGTGCCGAAGAACTGTTCAGAGCCAGGTACGCTGTTTTGAAATCAACACTGCTCCTAATCAAGATTTGTATAGTAACCATATATATCAGACACACAAACAAACCCCATAGAAATCTACTGTACTCTTTGTGTTTAGCACCAAATAGCTGAGAAACAAAACTGGAGAGGAGCAGATGAAGAGCATGTCAGGAGATGCTGGACACAATAACAAGTGTTAAACCTCTTGCATAAAATCACTTATCATGCACTATATTTACTACTACTTTCCTGCCACTAATATCGTCCGTCAAGACCAAAATGTAATTGTTATGATTGCGATCTTTGTGCTTCAGAGTTTTATCCAAATACACCTACACACACAGGTATCTATAATTGAGATCTCTTTCTATTGGATGCAGCGTTTTTAGCGAGGGGGAGGGGGAATAAAGCTCGATAGATCGGTAATAAAACGTCAAGTAGCCGTGGCGTTTGAGTTGATATGCTGCTTTAATTCACCTCTAATGGGTTTATATTGTTCCGAGTCAGTTTAGATCGCTTGCACCGTAATAAGCAACGAAAGGGCTATTAAAAGAGTCAGGTATTGATTACGTTACAGCATCTTTGGTATGCTAAGAGGGAAGCAGCGGGCTCTATAATTAGTTACTGGACTGTATGCTGACATCTTCACTGACACTGCTGACATCTGCAATGAACAATATGTAGACTTTTTGGTTTTTTTAAATATATAATTGATTGATTTTAACTGTGCAGATGCAGGAGTGGCCACAACAAGAAGTCTTCCTGTGTTTTTTTTCTATTTGCATGTCATTTGAATTGCCTGAGTCTGACTAGTTTTGTTTTTCCAAACACTGACTCATAGTGCATGACTCCTGCATGACTCAGTGGGAAGAGAATGGCATTAAAGCTGCCAGGGTTACAAGTTTAGTGCCACTTCTTATTAAATATATATATACTTGTGGTACTGTGATATCAGCTGCCTGTACAGACTTTAGAGACTACCTGCTCCCTCCATTGCAACAATCTTCAAATTCAAAGCCACAACGTTTGGATTTTTAAACCCAGAGAATAATTACTTTGATAAATGTGATGCATCTTGATACTTTTATTTACCGTATTTTCCGGACTATTGAGCACTCCTCTCTAAAAGCCGCTATTGAATTTATTCGAACAGTTTCATGTGGTCCACTCTGATGTGACAAAGCTAAATGTATCGGCGGCACGAAGCTTGCTAGCTTGTAAAAAGCTAATGAGCTTCGTGCCGCCGATACATGAGCCACACTGGTGTTTAAGTCGCAGGGTTCAAAGCGTCGGAAAAGAGTAGCGGCTTATAGTCCAGAAAATACGGTATATTACTACTATTTGAACTTAAACACCAGTGTTTCTTATGTATTGGCGGCACAAAGCTCGTTAGCTTTTTACAAGCTAGCAAGCTCCGTGCCGCCGATACATTTAGTGTCGTCACATCAGACCCGGTCAGAGTGGACCACATGAAACTGTTCGAATAAATTCAATAGCGGCTTATAGACAGGTGTGCTCAATAGTCCGGAAAATACAGTAAATCACTATGTATTTGACAAGCTAAAATAACACCAGGTCACAGACAATTTGGAAGTAATTTTAAGTGTTAAATTTACTCTTTACTCCGCCGCATCACAAGTGAGTCAGTGAGCGCTAACAGGCTATTACTTCATTACTGGTCACAGCAGGCAGAATCCCTCAGGGATTAGTGAAATCATCATCAGCTTTTAACATGCTATTTTATACTATAACAAGCACAACAAACATTTTTACGCCACTGACACTGAACTTTTCACTGCTGTGTGTTTTAAACTCTTTTTTCTAAGTCACATTGAGGTCCCAAGTGCTAAGTGATAAGACTCGGAGCTGGAAGTTTTCCTCCTAATCCTTCAGGATTGCTTTTTTTTCCCCCACTGAAATATCTTCCTCAGCGGAGGCGCTGGACTCAACCAGACATTCCTCACATTGCTCCCCGGCTGTAGTCCTCCTTCCTCTTACCCCACCTCTGCTCTGCCTCGTCAGTGTAAGCTGATCATATGACTCTTTGTTCTTGGGTCTTGGTCTCGTGAATAATCCTGTCACAGCCGCAGGCGTCAGACCACCTCAGCCGACACCTCGCTCATATTTGACCCCTTGTGGGTAGTGTGCGTGAGTCTGATGGCAGTTGAACACTTCTACATCAGGTTAACATGAGCTAGATTTTCAGGGGATCTTAATTTAGTCTTTGTGGTGGTCTTTTTTTTTTTCACTCCCAAACAATTCAACCTCAGACCACCTGATGTGTTCCCTACCAGTGCTGTGGAGCATCAAGGTGATCTGTGATGTCCTACCACAGTGTATGTGGCAACTCTAATGATGCTGCTACTCTGGGCTGCTGCTGATTGATCTGAGTGTTTTGTGTTGTCATTTTTGGAGTCATCTTACCTGGGTGCACACTACAGTGGTCACTGAGGGTCAACATCTGTCCCTTGGAAGATGATCTGATGTGTATCTACAGGGGCTTCAGTACGATTCATAAACAGACTGATGCACCTCTTCTTATAGTGGTCATTCATTTTTCCTGTATTACAAAATAAGACGACATTTGGGATTCACTGGTCTTTTCTGTAGGTATGTACCATAAACAGGTTTCAAAAATGAGGCAGGTGCTCCAGTGAGACCAGCTCTGAACTCGAGTCTCATACACATTAGCCTGTATCCTCAGGTTTAAGGTTTTTATACAGTCTATATATAGTATATATTTCATAAATCACCACGGAAACCAAACCATTTTTATTTCATTTAAAAATTGGAAAACAAGTGTAATTTCAGAGTAGCACATCATTGTGTTCATTACCTCTGCAATCGACACACCAAAAAACCTTTTCTGTATGAACAAACATTTTAACATCATGAATATAAACTGAACCACGTCTCACACAGACAGGCTCAGGTGCCTGACTTTGGCCTATAAAAATATGAGGCACTATAAAATGTATTGGTGTTGCTGGACATGGTTTTCCCACTGATAAATATCTGAACTCATTGAGACGACTTTTAACCCTTTACTCAAATCAAGAATTCTTAATAGATCTTGTGAGCTCTCATTTTGAAGCTTGGTTCAAGTTAGCCAAGTTTTTGTGCTCACCGCAAACTCAAAATAATTTGTAAGTTCAACTATTCAAAGTAAACACAGGACTCGACCACACTCAGTAAAGAGCTCCCTAAGCTTAATACCACACTTGCAGCTTTCCCCCATGTAAACTAATGAGTGGTGATTGCTGCCACATCTTTGGGGTCATCAGGTGGGAACCTCATTTCAACGGTGTTTAGTCTAGTTGGTCCCTCAACACCTCCAGGAGGCTGAACGGTGATCACTGAAATCCCAGAGTCACTGCCCTAATGCCAGCCATCACCGCTCCTCACCAAGGCATTTATTTCTTTTGCCTTGCCTACAGTACCACTAACGGTACTATCATCAACTACCCCAGCCTCTCACTAGCTGCACAAATAAAAGCAGGGTAGGGATACAGTTCAGGTAGGGGGTAGAAGTAGAAGATGTAGAATAAATGATAAAGTAGGGATGTGATATAGTCCCTGGTTTGGATAGAAGGTGCTGAAGTTGGAGGCGGTATACAATAAACTAGCAGATTCGGCAACCAAACTCGCATAAGTAGCCATACGACCCCAAAGAGAGACTATACAACTCCAAGTCGATCTTGAAGTAGCTTTAACCCACATCTCCAATCTTGTTTCCCTGATTAAAATCCATGTTTGCTAAATCCTCTTCCCACTGAGACATCATCCAACCTGCACTGTGAATATTTGTTTCTATTGAATCTGGACAACATCGCAAAATCTTTCTGGGATGACAAACTTGTTCACACTCTACACGTTTCCTGAGTGAATCGCCATCTTGGTGAGTGGGACACGTGTGTGCACCATAGGTTCCCGGTGCACTTGTTTGTCCAGTGCTGATGATCCAGCAGTGATGACAGTGGTCTGGAGCCCTCCGGGGGGGAAAGCACTAACCGTGGATGGAGCCCGGCTATAGACTGGATGAGAATTATTATTGGAGGAGGTTTCTGCTTTTATGCTGAGTGTGTGCAACATCTGAAGCTCCGTTTAATTAGGCATCTGTTTGTGTGCTGCATAGATTACACTCGGCCGGCTTTGGTCTCTGCCTTTTCCTCATCATTATTTCTGTGATCAGCGAGGGAGCCCTTTTCCCCGAGTTCACGGGACGCTAATGTTGTTTTTTTGCTTGTCCTGAGACTTGTGCCGCTAAGGCAGCCATTCATCATAAGTGCCTCTTTTACTGGCCATTCGATAATAACTCCCGGAGAACACCGGGTGCTGTCCAAGCTGCTTTCTGTGCTCCTGCTTGATTGCAATTCATGCTTCCAATCTCCAAAGGACTAAATCACACTCTAAGTGGCTGATACAACCTCTGAATGGTCTTTACTTAACAATCACATGCAAACCCTGAGTCACGCCACCCCAGGAGAGAGATTTCCCTGTAGCAATCCTGGAACAGATGAACCAATAACTACTTACCCAGATTTAGCAAGTTGCTTGTAATCTGGAACAAAAGTAATGGTTTGATTTCAGCGTTTCAATGTTTTGTGAGCTCTTCTAACATGATTGTGTGTGTTAGCTGGGAAATGACTTAAAGTTTACTTTAGGGACACAGAATATTAGATTATATTGTCTAATATGTATCCCCTCCCTATGTGGGATGGACTAATGCCGACTGTAGAGCACATAAAATTGGAGAGGGGGCAGAGCACCGTTGCTAATGTTCTGTAGGAGGCATAATTTGCCTTTAATTAACATGCTGCTAATACCGTATATTGAAAACTCCCACTTGAGTGGCATAATTGTCCTGGTAGAAGCAGATGGCAGCACAAAAAGTAGAAGTGAACAACAAAGCAAAGGGTTTAGAACGGCTTGGATTGTACTATGAATTAATCCGGCGGGATTTGATTATAGTTGTTTTAGATATGGCACTAATCTGCTGGTGGACAGAGGGTGCACATGTTTCATGTTAGGCATGAGACGCTGCGTGGGCCGAGGAGGAAACCGTGATGGGGGGGAACGACGGGGCCCAAAGTGGCATCGCCCTGTAAAAACTGCAGCGTAGATGTTTGTGAGTGAGTAGTGTGACTTCTGATGTTGGCAAAACAAAAAGCAGGATTTTAGGTTTTTTTTTTTTCTTGGAGAGGAGGGGCAGTGGGGGGGGAATTTGGCGGCAAAGTGACGGGTAAAGCTGCCAGCGGGTAGCAGCCCGTCCACATTCGAATGCAGGTTCGTCAGCTCCAGGGAAACACCAGAAGGAGGCTTTTTAAAAGGGAATTACAAAAGCGGGGATTATGCTGCTGTGCATAATGGAAACTGACCTCGCTTTGCTTCTCGCTTGCATGCCAGCGATGAAACAATGCAGCGGAGAGAGGGGAGCACAGGCATGAGCACCTGCACTGAGTACTTTCCTGTGCTGTGCATGCCTGACCTCTTTATTCATTCACATTCTGTCCTGCTTCAGATTTACTCCCTTTTTTTTTTTTTTTCTCATAAATTGTCATTCGGCTCTGCTTTCGGTCAGAACCTTTTTGATAAAGCCAAGGACAGGAATACAACTTCACCGGTTTTCAAACCACATGATCACAGCAGAGTGGTCGCACCGCCATACCCTGACCCCGAGGGAGGAGTTTTTACCTATTTCTCCTGCACACAGTTGAATGCGTACACAGTGGTGTCCCCTTTAGATTATTGAACCAGGAGTCCACCCACAGCCCTGACGACTCACACTCGTGTATATATATCTCGCCGCGTTATGGCTGATGGGAATTCATGCTTCAAGCGTAACTGTAAAACGTATGCGAGTGTGTTCATGCAGGTGAAATTGCGCGTGTTTAAGCGCTTACATGAGCATGTGAGAGCACTTGGTAGGTCAATACTTTCACATGCTCAAACAGTCAGTCACATGTACAAGAGGTTTTGGGTAGCCGACCCCCCCCTTTACCCTTTTAAACTTATGGTTTCTGTGTGACCTGGAGGTTTTTTCCCCATAACTCGTGGTGATGTTGTCGTCCTGTTTACAAGGAAGTGGAGTCGTGCCGCTCACTGGATGTCTGCCGGAGCAAGCTAATTATCTAATGGGCTAATAATGACCCAGAGGAATCATCCTCGTCTGAAGAGTCTCTTGACTGCTGTACTGGAGTGTCAATTGTATTCACTTAATGACCTGGCTGGTCTGTGGGTCGGTGCGCGGGCTGCGACAGAAGGTAGCGCCAGGCACTCGGCCAAAACATCTTGCTCACGTCATATCTTTTATTTGGTTGTATAATATTTGATAGCGTTGAGTTTTTTCCCTGTCAGAATGATGTATTCAGCTTCATCAGTTGTTGACCATGGACAGGATTATAAAACCAGACCTTTGCGTGGCTCTATCTCAGTCCGTTTATCTATATAATAAGGAGGGTTTATGTTATTTATTTTATTTTTTTGCTCAGGCCACCATAGCAGGAGTGTTGGGTGTGGACTGACCTGCTCTGTGCACTGCCAGTTATCCTCTCACTGGGACAACAGAAGGCCCTCGATACTGAGCTCCATTATGTAACAGCACCTTGACATCTGGAATATTACCAGATTATGGATTAATAATTGCAGAAATGCATAAATGTAAAGAATGGCCAGCATGCTTTGGCTTTAATACATCAATAAATTAAGGTTGTATGAGGGGATTTTTGTACATTAAGCTTGACTTAACTGTGGAAAGTAGCCTCTGTATGAACAAGTAGCTTTGATTGTATAAGGTGAAAATACAGCAAGTAAACTGCACATTGGCATAAAGCAAGACACTTTTTTTTTGAACACCCTCAAAAAAGTGACATTTCCCCCAAACAACTCAAAAATGAAACGTTAAATTATATTGGCTTATATTGTTATTAAATAGGATCTGTTCTGCTTATTTCCAGCTTTTCTAATCTTGGTCTTGGCCTCCTCTAGAGTAGTTTTGCATGGATTGCAGTTAAAAAAAAATCCTTATTTAGCTTATAATGGTCATATATGTAGTCAGTCATTTCTCACTTGGTCTGAAATGTGGTGGTTTGATCCAACCTCCCTTCTCAAGAGCTTACTTTCTTCTGATTGGCTGACATCAGGATGAGGAGGCTCCAACAGGTGATTGTAAACATACAAAATGACATAACTATGACAGGAAATTTAAACTTTAATTGTTTGAACTATCTGAAAGCACCAACATTCAGATTTCATGAATAGATTTCTGAGTTTTCACCAGGCTGCAGTCTGAGCACTTTTCATCACTTTACCTCATGATTTGAAACTTTGAGCATGTGTAGTTTGAACATTGTAAAACTGCATTCAGAACAGAAAACAGGCAACAACCTCATAATAAGTCCTCTATAATAAGTATAAACTGTAGTGTTTTCACAAATGACATCGTATTTCAATTATAGGACAGATTTTAATTTACTTTGTCAAAATTTAGGGGAAGAAAACAATAGTACAAATTCTTGGTATTTTTACTGGCGACCTTCATAAGTTGCACAATTATTATTTTTTTGATTGTTGTAAATGTAAATGTGACTGCTAAATGCTAAAACTATATTATTCATTCCTCAAAGCCATGGCAGAGGGTGTTTTCTGTTTTTCTTCTGTCCCTGATTGACCCCCTAATTTAGGCAGTGATGGCCTTCACAGTATTAATGTGGACCGTGGTGGGGATGCATCTCATAAAATCCTCCCAATACTTCTTGTGAGGACTTGTAATTACTTGTGGGGTTGATAAGATGAGGAGGAGGGGACTGCGGAGACAGATGAACAAACGTGTTGCCAGTAATTTCTTGCATAAGCAGCACAGTCAGGTGTCCAAACGGGATTTATTTATAGATTTCTAGCTTCTGAAGAGGGCTTGTGGTGTTTTTTTTTGTTGTTGCCTCCTGCCTGCAGTGCCAGTCCAGACGTCCCTCGTTCACGCTCTCCCTAGAAAATAAGAAACGACAGCAGTCCCAAGCAAACACGAGAACAGCAGGATAGATGAAAGTTTTAGTTGTTTTCACATTTGTACAATCACAGAAACCTTTGTTGAGCAGAGTGGAGTCGACTCTGAAAGCAGCTCGCTTGGCGCAGCTCAGCTTAAACATATTTACCTGAAGATTGTTAAATTCTGGCCTGATTAAAAACAAACTGGCAAATGCCATTGGGTTTAAGATGCTAAATATTTAGATAGTATCTGTCCAAGTTCATTAAAGAATAAATGTAGAAGTGATCAGTTTAAATTAAAAGGGAATTAATGACACAAAAGTTTTTAAAATAAAATCATATTGAATGGTTAAAAACTCCCTTGGGTATTAATTGTAGGATGTACAACACAAGCAATTTAAGATGATTTCTCTGAAGTAGGGCTGCAAGTATTTTGATAGTTGATTAATAATCGGCTATTGAAACGATTACTAATCTGTTAATGAATCACATCATTATTAAATCACTCTTATTAGCTATCAGCTTTTAAAGTTAGCATGAAGTTATTTAAATTAAGTGGTATTACCGTATTTTCTGGACTATAAGCCGCTACTTTTTTCTGATGCTTTGAACCCTGCGGCTTAAACACCGGTGTGGCTCATGTATCGGCGGCACGAAGCTTGTTAGCTTTTTACAAGCTAGCAAGCTCCGTGCCGCCGATACATTTAGCCTCGTCACATCAGACCCGGTCAGAGTGGACCACATGAAACTGTTCGAATAAATTCAATAGTGGCTTATAGACAGGTGCGCTCAATAGTCCGGAAAATACAGTACTAATAAAGACAAGAAAGATGGATCCTTGATTCAAACGCACATCTTTTAATCAACTGTTTGATACAAAAAGTAAATAAAACATGTCCCATTTGAATCCAAGGACGGGCAGAGTGCTCAGATATAAACTATTAATAAATAATCTGTCCATCTTAATTTTATTATTTACTGTATGTATAGTGACAAGGTCCCAGACTTTAGATGTTTTGTTACACCACCATATTGTTTATTTGAACGCTACTGTCCATGTGCAACTCTCAGCAGAGACAGTAAGGAAGTGAGATGCCTCATTCACGACAATTAAATTCTGTAACAATCATTTCTAGTATTGATTTTTGTCGACAGTGTTTACTCATCGTTTCACCCCTACTCCGAAACTAAGACAATGATTTTCTGTGTCTGACATTTTTACAGAGCAAATTATTCCAATAATTTACACACCATAAAATTCCTAATAACTCTTGAATGTAAGTGGCAGATTACACGCAAATAATTGTTAGCTGCTGCCCTGAACAGTTTCTTCTTTGTAAGCTCTGTAACCTGCAGATGTTTGGCCTTTTTTCCTTGGTAGAGGAAAATCTAGATTATTTATTTCCGCAGCATATATCTGCAGCGCATCATAAAGCTGTCATCTCCAGTATAATCCTTCAGTTTCTGTACGAAACGACTCTTAAATCAACCGAGGTACGTAATCATCCTTCTATTTATGAACCTCATTTGAGATGCATCACTTAAGCAATCTGTCTGCCGTCCCACTCCTGCATGTACATCCTGTCCTGTCCTTGTGTGGGAATTGGCTGTGGAAGCATGTCCGTGTCCGGCTTGACCTCTACGGCGAGGAGACACAGACCAACCCCGCAGACGCTGTCTGGTTGAATGTTTACAGGGACTGGGAGGTGACCCCTGCCTACCTGTCATCGCTCGGCTGTCCCTGTGCTGGCGCCCTTTAAACACCTTTTGTGATCACCTATTTTTAACACTCTCCCAGCCAGAGCTTATTTTATACAGTGGCGAGGGACACACAGCAAGTAACTAAAGAACTTTGGGTGGCCATGGTATTTAATTATTGATTAATGGAGGACCTGCAGGGTTGTTAACTGAACACGGAGGAAGGTCGGGGTAATTCTCACTTCCAGTTTTTGTCTCTCTGAGGCTCCACGGGTCACCTGCAGCTGAACCTAACGTGTGTGTGTGTGTGTGTGCGTGTGTGTGTGTGCGGCAGCTTGGCCATGAGGTATCAGGAGTTTAGCCCTCTGTATTGGCATCAGTTTGTTTTCAATCACCTCTGAGGGCACAGCTGACAAATCCTATAATTGATTGCGCCTTTGCTTGAGGCCGTCGGCTTTCCGAACGTTTCATTCAGCACATAAACCTGTCAGAAATGAAATGAGCTAAAGCCGCCTGCCACTGTCGATGTTGCTGTAAGATTTCAATGTCAGCCAGGTGTTCTTCACTTTCTTGTCACACATTGAGGTCATAGTCTATACATCTCAAATATTGAGGCGCAATTACTGACTTAAAGAAAAAATAAAAATTGAGGTCGGATTAATTTGCGCCCCATAGCCGGAAAGCGTTCTTGTTTCATCGTGTCGTGTCTCTTTTATTTTGTTGCAGATAATGTGTTAGATGACACACGCTGATAGAAAACGCTTCCATTCATGTGATGTAATTGAATGAAATCCAAGAGGCGTGCAGCTGATGAAGTGGTCTTGGAGTATTTGATTTGCCTGTGCGAGCTTTTTAAATGCTGCACTGGCTCAGTCATGTGTGCACACCATGGAAAAAAAAAAATAAATAAATAAATAAAACTCTACATTGGTGAGTTTGGGACAGATGCAGTGAGAAGTCTCAGGTGAGCACTGTTCCACTTCACAGCTCCATATGTGACAAGGGCCCAAATCTTGTGCTTTATTTTCTGTTGTAAACAGCCCTGGCTCAGATGACAGCATTTTACTCTCATTTGTGTATTTAAATTTCTCAAGAGTATTTATTTATTTATTTTTTTACAGTCTATTACAGCTGGTCAGACGCTTAGATTGAAACATCTTGTCATAAGTTTTCCACCCAGTAGATGAATCCTAATGATTTTAATGAACTTGCTTACTAGTAAAACATCACCAGTGACTTAAGATTACTTTATACTCCCGTGCTCACGCGCAAAACTGCACCCGTGTTGCATCACGTGACCGACCTCTCCTGATTGGTCAGTTTGTAGTCACATGCTGTGATGCCGCGCTTCCTTGTACCGGAAAGTAAAAATAACTACCGAAATTGGCTTATAAATGCAGAAGAAACTCAACCGTTTGGTGTCTTGGCCAATACCAGCCGTACAGCGACACCCCCAACGAGGGAAACTGCAGCGACATTTTCAAAACAGCGCACGTAGGTTGCGCTCGAGTATAAAGGCAAAATGCGCGCGGGACAGCCGCAATGACGTCTACGCGGACACCGCCCGCGGGAGTATACAGAGGGCTTTACAGGTGGTTTGGAGACTCGAACACACAAGGCAGTGTCCTCGGGGTCAAGGGTCAATCATCATGGCTGGTGACTCCTGGTTTCTCTTACATGATCCTGCCTGCAGAATACATCCAACTGCAGCTTGTGTGAGTAATGTGCTTGTAATGTTACAGGCTTGTTTAAAACTAGGAGAGTGGAGATGCAGGCCCACGGCTCGGGTCCAAGAGGAGCAGGTCAGACACAGGCCGCTCCCCACAGATGCTGCTTCTCGTCAGGTAGATGGGCGGCTTCTGTCTGCAGCCAGGTGCACCGTGGAGCGGCGGCGCCCTCAGAGCTGCGAGCCGTAT
>OOFC01051285.1:21733-34617 GCA_900323345.1 Pseudochromis fuscus
TTCCTTGAATAGGTATGAGGTCATGGGTTGCTAAGTACACAAAACAAACCTCTGATAACCCCGTTATTTTGAGTTTTATTTTTGGATGATGATCACAAGCTTGATATTTAATTTGCATTCGACCCGTTCTGCCTGTGGTGCCCAGTGTTTAGGTACACAAGCTGCTTTTGCTGCGTTAGATAATCTGGTGGAAAGAGACAGAAGAGAAGACGTGACGCACACGACCATGGTAATCGAGTTCAAGCCCACTGAACCAACGGGGCACCTCGGGCCTGTGCCTCTGAGACCGATACCCATCACATAGTCACACAGTCCTCTCAGGGTGGGGCGGGGACACGTACCTCGCAGTCATGCCGCTGATGTGTGTTGACCGTGACATTTCCTCTTTCCTCAGCAATACACGAGTTCCCCGATGACCTTTTCACCAACGACGAACGAAAGACCGGAGCCGTTCTGCTTCACATCGTGGCGGTAAGACGACGTTTTCTGCTTTACATGCTGCACCTGCATCACAAATTGAGATGCAGTAGAGCTTTTTAGATAACTGTTTTTTTATCCAGCTCCTAAAGCTTGAAATGTTGATGCATGTTAAAATCAGCACTTTATATACCGTATTTTCCGGACTATAAGCCGCTACTTTTTTCTGACACTTTGAACTTAAACACCAGTGTGGCTCATGTATCGGCGGCATGAAGCTCGTTAGCTTTTTACAAGCTAGCAAACTCTGTGCCGCCGATACATTTAGCGTCGTAACAATCAGACCCGGTCAGAGTGGACCACATGAAACTGTTCAAATAAATTCAATAGCGGCTTATAGACAGGTGCGCTCAATAGTCCGGAAATTACAGTAAATTCAAACTGAGGCACAGTTGAACACAGGACAGTATAAGAGGATGGGAGAGCTACACCAAGATGACAAAATTCATTTTTATTTTGCATCGTAAACCAAAATGGAGCGAGGATTGATGGCGTATCTTCTCACTCTGCTGTTAGTCACACTGTGATGTATCCTCAAGAATACATTTCCAACGTCTGCTCACAACTTGTGCAGAGGAGTCAGGAGACAAATCAATACAAGCAGACAGATGGAATAATACAGTACACGGCAGCTGCAAGTGAATGAAACACAAAGTATATCTGAATCCTCTTTTCATATGCAAAAAAAACCCTCAAGTGTTTTGATTTTTAGACTTCATTGAAAGATGTGAAAAAAAAAAAAAAATCCCTTGGCAGTTGCATTGTGTTAGTCTTATGACCGGTAATCATCAGACCATAAAACTGCCAAAACCACAAAGTGTCTCTTCATTTATTGTTTCCAGACACATTCACATTCATAAGGGCATGCAGTACAATAAACAAAAGAGCTTACTGGTTTAACAGGATATGATATAATCCATTAAAGAGCAAATATAATTTCTTATCTTGCATCAATCAGCCTCTTTGTCTTTTGAATGTGTTGCACGCACAGCGCAACAAGAAGTCATTAATTTCATTTTACGGTTCTGCGTCATTTTCTCCAAGGAGATCTTCAGCTCAGGAGTCTGTGTAGAAATCCTCATAAATATGGTGGTACTGTATTTTTTTTTTTATTTTTTTTTTTAAACTTTCAATTTAAATGATTCATAAGAATGAAGCTGAGATTTAGCTTCTTCTCATTATTAGAAACTATTATTTTCTACATTCAGTCACGTTGCGCTCCACTGACCTGACATAAGGGACCAAAGCACACCTCTGGATTCGAAAGGGTTATTCACTATTGTTCATCTTAATGTGTGGATGAAGTCTTCATGGTGGATTTAACTGGCTTTACAAAGTAATTTTCTTTCTTAAACACACCCAGCTTTAGCTTACTCTAGAAATGAAGTCAACTTTTAAACCAGTGAGTGAGAACTTTGAACTTTGCTTTTGAACTCTTACTGGTGTGATGAGTGAGAGCCAGTGTGAACAGAGGTGTTACAAGTGTATTAGCTGGTTAAGCTCTGCTCATCAAACAGATGAAAAGTAGTTGGAGCAGCAGCTGATGTTGTCCTGTTGGATAAAAGAGAACTGGATTTTTGATACCCAACAAAAATATAAATACAGCATCCCATCAATTGTAATGAAGTGTGACCATGACGTGGACACTCCCTGGGTTGTTTGATAAAAGGTGATGAATAGATGAATCTGGAAGAGACTGCAAATCACCCTCATGCTTGAAGACCACATGTACCACAACGCCGTTACATCTCCTATCTGCACCCAGGACCTCGATCCAGGACAGCAACACATGCAGATGATGAAACTGGGTCTGAACTGGTCCTGGATTTTTTTGTTCAAGACCCTTTATTTCAGCGGCTCCTAACTTGCAGAATATGCTAAATTATAAGATGTGCATTACTGTGTCTTCCAGCTCCTTTAACCTGCTGCTGTAACACAAGAAATTTCTCAACTTGGCATCAATACATAGCAACTATCTATTTATCTATCTTGTTCACGACCCACAGTCATATTTCAAATTGGACCAGAACGGATTGTAGAAAAACTCCACTTGCACCTCTGTAACTGTCTCCAGCTTTATGTTCCTCTTTGAAATATGACTTGATACGCTCCTGCTGAGAGGAAGGATAAACACGTGTATGTGTGCGAGGGGGGTCCGCTCGTACTGCGGTCCTGCACTGCCCCCTGTGGATAGCATAGAGCAGAACACGCCTGCCAGAGGCTTGCTGGGGCCCTGATGATGTCACACCTGATCTATAATTTATAGATCTCGCCTCAGCTGCTGAAATAGGCTGCCTCCCTCCCCTCCCCTCCCCTCTCTCAGCGACGGGAGTATGCAGATCCCATAGGTTTTTTTTTCACATTGTAAGGGAAACTGACTTGTCACTGAATTGACATTTGAATTTAATGCAGGTTTAGTTTTAATTGGGTGCTCTGAGATTCCCCTTCACCCGACCCCTAACAGGAGAATATTTTGCTCTGCCAAGGCTCGATTAACTCAGCTAATTTCTGCTGATTTAAGACTGTATCCACACACACACACACACACACACACACTTTATTCTGGTATATCTATGTTCCCCTTGTCACACGTACGCTCTTCAGAAGTAACCGCTGTTTCTCTCCGCAGACACTCTACATGTTTCTGGCCCTCGCCATAACGTGTGACGAATACTTCGTGACATCGCTGGAGAAGATCTGTGAGGTACTGTGCCGTTGTCGCCTTTCATTATTCTGAGTTACACTTCCACGGCGTCGGTCGGCCCGTGTAAACCGAGCATCTTTGCTTCATTTTTCTGCAGAAACTAGATCTGAGTGAAGATGTTGCAGGAGCCACCTTCATGGCAGCTGGCAGTTCTGCACCGGAGCTTTTTGCATCTGTCATTGGTACACACACACACACACACACACACACAAATATATATATGTGCGTACACCCAGGCGTTCCCAGATGGTTGGTGTCACCACTAATTCTGACTGGCTGCCTCCTTGTGTGCAGGTGTCTTCATCACCCATGGCGATGTGGGGGTGGGGACCATTGTCGGCTCAGCGGTCTTCAACATTCTATGCATCATTGGCGTCTGCGGGATCTTTGCTGGACAGGTGTGTGTGTGTGTGTGTGAGAGTGACTTACCGCTGCGGCTGCATCATCCCGTGTATTTATAGACCGCAGAGCAGCACATGTGTGGCAGAAGTTTTTTATTTATTTTTTTTTGGCTGAGGGGGAAACAAAGCCATCTGCTTCAGTTAGTTTTCTCAGAACTGGTTTTAGTGGAAATGGAGAAGTAAACTCTGGAGGGGTAAACAGATCATAAATCTCAGACTCCTCTCTAAGCTCTCACAGTCTATCCCATTTGCATTTTAAGTGCTGTTGGTAATATGTATAATCCAAAACACGCAACACAAACTTTAACACACCCACATACAGTTTAAATGTATCTGAAATATGTATATTTTTACCTGTGACTTCTCAGGTGGTGATGCTGACCTGGTGGGCTGTTTTCAGGGATTCCTTCTACTATATCTTGTCTGTTTTGGCTTTGATTGCAGTAAGTCATACAGGTTCACAACATGCCTTTAATGATGCTTGATTGTTATTTTTTGCAACCTAAACTAAATGTTTCTCTTAATTTTTCAGTTTATCTACGATGAGAAGATCGTTTGGTAAGTTACTCATACGTCTGTATTTTAGGATTACCGTATTTTCTGGACTATTGAACGCACCTGTATATCAGTTTCATGTGGTCCACTTTGACCGCGTCTGATGTGACTAGGGTTGGGTACCGAAATTCGGTTCCAAGTAGGAACCGAATTAAATTTAGTGAGTACCGAGTACCCATAAAAAATTGATTTCGGTTCCACTTTTCAGTTCCTAGATGCAATCATTTTACACAACTGCTGCAAACGGACTTTAGATATCTGCCAGGACCTGTCTGTTACATAGTAGTAACACGTCACGTGACGCCGCATGGCAACAGGAAATGGACCGAGGAAAGCGGTTGAAAGTTACCTCTTTTCCACTGTTAACTCAATCGTGTTTTAACTAGAATATCCGCTGAAAAAAATATTTTATTCATGGACTGATAGTAACAGGGTAACAGTAGTTTAACAGCGGCTAGCTTGCTAGCGGCCGGTTGTCATGAACTGGCTACCTATGCAGTGACGTACTGACCTTTTACGTGACGTGGCCCCAGCTTGACTCCTTGCCAGTGGAAAAACAAACTGGTTCATAGGAGAAACGGGATCTGGACCACCTAACCACCAGGACTAGCACCAGCCCGGAACTAGCACCCGATCTTCTTTGGTGGAAAAGGGGTAATGTAAAAAGAAAAAAGGATTAATTTTAGTAGAGAGAGCAGCCAACATGGAAAATGCAACACGTCTGGGAAATTAATATGTTAAATATACATTTGGCTTCCTGTTTTTTTGTTTTCGGAATCGAAATTAGGAATGGTTAGGATCTGGAATCGATAAGCAGAACCGAACTGAGAATCGGATTCATAAAAATCCTAACGATACCATCCCTAGATGTGACAAGGCTAAATGTATCGGCGGCACAGAGCTTGCTAGCTTGTAAAAAGCTAACGAGCTTTGTGCCGCCGATACATGAGCTATACCGGTGTTTGAGCCACAGGGTTCAAAGTGTCGGAAAAAAGTAGCGGCTTATAGTCCAGAAAATACGGTAACTGACCACACCATGGATCATTCACATGTGAGGTGATTTAACGGGAAACTTCTGTCTTTTCTTTCTCAGGTGGGAGAGTTTGGTGCTGGTGGTCATGTACGCAGGCTACATCCTCGTCATGAAGTAAGTTCTGCATATTCTTCACCTGAAAGTTGCACCAACGTCACACTCTGCGGCACACACCTAACACCTGTGAGCCGGCAAGGGTAACCAACTGTGCACCCACAAGACAACAGTAGGTTTCCAGCTGGAGGGGAGTGTCCCGCTCACGTCCCCTGCCCAGATGTTAGCAGCAGATTCAACCCGGGAGCCGGCTGGTGGGGAAACCTTGCTCAATTAAGCTGCTGCGATTTTATTTATTTTTTTATGATTTAATTTCAAGCAGTTAAGTTTCAGTTAATAATGTCAGGCAACATTTAGCTCAATACTCAATCAGATGCTTTTACAAACTGCATTTTTAATTATAGTCATTTCAGAGTAGGTGGATCATCTTTGTCTGCATCTTTCTGCAGACTCCTTCAGGCCATATTTGTGTCTTTAAGGTCCAAACTGAATAATACCAACCCACGTCGTCCTGTGCCGCTGTCTCCGTCCAGCTGGTAATCTGTGTTACACTCAGCAGCAGCCTGCTCTCTCGCTGCCATAAGAGTTTAATCTTTCTCCCTCTGCAGTGGCTAAGAGCACAGGCTTAACCGGATCACTCCTCTCCTTTCTCATTTGGAGGAAAGAAGTGCTTACTGTAGGATATGCTGTCATATGTCTCCCTTCTCCCAAAATATCCGCTGACCATTTTGGGCCGTTCCAGTCAAAATGGAGTAGAGTGGGTTTTATATATAGTGCGAGCAGTGCTCTGAGGTGACCTTCCAGGGCTCGGCGGCGGCGACTTTTTTTTTTTTAGCACACATGCTGCCAGATAACAGCACGGGGAAACGTTTGACGGTGCAGAATGTAAAAATAGTTGGAGGAGGAAAAAGATGATTTCAGATGCGATTAGTCAAGTATACTCATACATACTATAAATATAACAGATGGGTTGGATTGTGTAACATTATCTCCATCTTCAAGATTCTCTCTCTGATCTTTATGAAGAATCACGATGCATTAAATTTAATGTGATCATTTCAGATTCAACCCAAAACTTCTACATAGCTATATCATTATTTACCGTATTTTCCGGACTATAAAGCGCACCTGTCTATAAGCCGCTATTGAATTTATTCGAACAGTTTCATGTGGTCCACTCTGACCGGGTCTGATGTGACGAGGCTAAATGTATCGGCGGCACGGAGCTTGCTAGTTTGTAAAAAGCTAATGAGGTTCTTGCCGCCGATACATGAGAAAAACCGGTGTTTAAGTTCAAAGCGTTGGAAAAAAGTAGCAGCTTATAATCTGGAAAATACGGTACCTAACTTCTTATCTTGCCTATTATGGGTGAAATTTTCTGTCCATCGAATGTTAAATTAAAAGTTATTTGTCTTAAACTCAAAGCTAATTATCAAACTATCTGAGGTTACTTTTTCAGCTATTTTTGTCAGGTAATCTGCTGCTTTTTGTTCATTTTTTTGGCTTCACAACTTACAAACTTTTATCCTCAGACATGAGAAATGACAGAAAATAACAGTAACTTCAAAACCCAAATGAAAGCTCCGAATCTTCCCTGTGCTCCTATAATTTAAGGCATTTTTTTGAGTTTTAATGTTAGTTTCTAAAGGTATCGGAGGGAGAAAATAGCTCTTGTAATGCTGCCAGTGTTACGTCTGCACACATTATGTTTAAAGGCAGCGCCGGTGTTTTGGGTACTCGTGATCCATTTTGATGTAATGGTGCTCAGATGGTCTCACTGAAGGCCTGTGAGGCTGATTAAAGCCTTGTGATCGACTCCTGGGAGCACTTTGTGACTTTTTCCTCCCTCTTCTACTTCAATGCAGAACAGTGTATCTCAGCCAATTTTTGTATAGTGTAAATGCTGTTGCTGTTTTTTTAGAAAGTGGGACATCCCTAAATGTAAACTCTATAGAAGGCATAGGAGTGTATATGGGTTATTTTGGCTAATTAATACATCATATATTTCAAACAAGTTGAAGCCTTTCATGTGAAGCTGGTACACGGTGTTTGCAAATATGAATCCTGACACCGAATGTTTGTTTTTTTTGGACCCTAAGCTGAACTATTTCAGTATCTCTAATGTAGGGATTGTGTTCCATCTGTTTACCAGATTCAACTCCAGCATGCAGAGATTTTTCATGGGAAAGTCGAAGAAAAACGTGGCCAATGGTAACGCTGCGGCCAGCAGTGAGATGGAGGACGGTAATACTAGTTTTGACTATGTTTGGGATGACGACCCGTCATCGCCTTTACTGTCGGCAGGTAAGGTTAATCAGACAGGCTCGGGTACCCATGACTACTCTCTGCTGGGAAATTAATGAACGATTGTATGTTGAAAGGAGCTGGTGAAATGAGTGACTCTCTGGGAGATTGTGGCTGTTTCCTCCTGCTGAAGGAGCTTTGCTTCTTTCTGCTGAACTAACTCAAACTGCTTCAGCTTGAACTTTATTATTCTGCTGAGAATTTCCCCTGAAATGATAGTTCAGCATTTTGAGCAAGATGTTTGTGTCCTTGATGAGAAGATCAATACCACTCTCATATGTGTGCCTTTTGTAAATCCATACAACCCAGCTAAAGCAGTTGATTAGCTCACAAATGACATTGAAGACATTCACTGAAATTTGACTCTTTTTATGTAATTTTTGTCTGTACATTTTAATTTCATAGCTCCCACTGTTGTTTGTAATGGTGTGGTGAGTCAGTTCAGGTGGCCAGGATTATTACACAGATCATTTCTAGACCATGACAAGTTGTTTTGATCGTGAAGTGAAATACTATTATAGCTCAGATTATATATTATAGCTCCAGATACCTGTGACTAAATGTTTTATTGTTGTAGATCCAATGTGATCTATAAGCTGTAATGCACATGTGTAAATGATAAACTAAGGTGTAGGTAGTTAGTTTATTCTGAAAATGCAAATAACACAAAAAGTACAAGCTTCCTGACTGCTCCCGAACAAATTCATTGCACAACATAATATAGAAGCTAAAATTGAGGAAGTAAAATAATAAAATGCAGAAAAAAAGTGTATCAGAAAAATAAAGTAAATAAGAAAATAAATGACATAAATCAAACACTGTTGGAACTGCAGTTATTTTTCTTAAGAAATTTGGATAGTTCATTAAATGTAAAAGTTTTCATAACCTGTTTGTTCTTCTTTGCATTAAAACATAGGAAATTTTGGAGTTCTGATTATTTATAGGTTATTATGTTGTTATATGTGTTTAGTTTGACACCCCTGGCCTAAGAGGTTATGAATTTGCCCATGTTTGCTTGTTTGTTAGCAACATTACAGGAACTACAGATCTTGATGGATATTTATAGGATTTTCCACAAGAAACAAATTACCGTATTTTCCGGACTATTGAGCGCACCCGTCTATAAGCTGCTATTAAATTTATTCGAACAGTTTCATGTGGTCTGATGTGACGAGGCTAAATGTATCGGCGGCACAGAGCTTGCTAGGTTGTAAAAAGCTAACGAGCTTCGTGCCGCCGACACATGAGGCACACCGGTGTTTAAGCCGCAGTGTTCAAAGCGTTGGAAAAAAGTAGCGGCTTATAGTCCGGAAAATACGGTATTACATTTTGGGCAATATCACAGGAAAACAATCCTGAAATCCCAGAAAATCACTTTCAATGGGCAAATATGTTCACAAGTGTTGCTGTGTCACCACAAGAGGGCAGCAGTGCTCGGTGTATAGCATCAGTACTGTGCTCTCTGAGTGCTTTCTAGACTTCCCAGCTAGCTGTGGTTATATATTTACCATCCAGGCTATGAGAGTGGTGTTGAAAGCAAAATTAACACATTTCCCAAATAGTCAAATTATTCCTGTTTTTAATATAATTCTTCAGAAGCACAAAGATCAAGAAAATGTCAGTCCTTTGATCTCAATGAACTGCACCGCCAGACTAGACAGTTTGTCAGTTTTTCTCTGCTACATTTTTTATTTCCTTTTTATGGTAATTTAAAAAGTTATGTTCCTCCGTTCATTTTCTAAGCCTAAGTCCTTCAGTGGGTGATAAGCAACTGAAGCTTATCTGAGCGTACAGGGGGCACCAAATGAAATGCTCTGTTTTAAAGAACGGGAGCCGCATAATGAAGATATATATTTTTTAATCTTTTCGGTGATGCAGTTCAATGTCAGGGGACTTTGTTGTCTCGGCTCAGAGTTATTAAAAACTTGAGTTTTTTTAAATAACAACTTTAATGTGATGTTCGGGTGAGATTTCCTCCTTTTCCTGCCTTTCAAAAGTTTCCAATCGGTGACATCGTCTGAGAGATTTAACTCTTCCCACTTTGGCTGCGTTGGTGTTAACATGCCTGTCTGTTTAGCCTTACTAAACTTCTCCTTGCTTATTGTCAACAGTGTTGTGCTGCTGTGTGTGCCAATTCTTTCTGCTTGCATACTACTTTTCCCTCTGCCGGTCTCTGGGGCGTAGACCCACTCACTCCTGAAGTGGTAATGAATTTCACAAGAGGAAATGTTTATGCCGGCTCTGTTTACACAGTTAATTTATGTGCATTTTTGCATGCATAATAAGTTAAATTAAGGCTGAGTTAAAACTAATAAGTGTACCGTGGAACTTTGTTTTTTTTATTCCCCATACGCCAAAGAGCTAATGTGGAGTTATAGGGTGCCAGGAAAGTATTTTTTTTTTTTGATATGTCTGTAGTGGACTGACCTTTTTGTATAACCTGCTAATCCACCTTCATATCATAGTCATCTGGCTCCAAAGGTGCCAGAGGTTACATCTTCGGTCTCGCAGGTTTTAGGATCAATATTGGTCAGCACATAAATATTCACAACTGGTAGGCAAACTTCAAAGCTGCACCAGGCAATTTGGGGAAGCTATTTGAAGTTCAGTATCCAGAAATCGTGCAAACTACCCACCAACCAACCTGCGACTCCCCATTGAACACACCATTCATCTTCCTCTTGCAAGTAACCTGGAAGACAGAGCAAAGTCCAATAAAGGAGGGAGGCATTTGTAGCTTTTAATTTACTACTCCAATAAAACTAAATGATTGTTAAAGTGGCCTAAATGCACTCCATGGAGCTACTAGTAGGACTACGGAGAAATGCTTACCCGAGTGGGTCCTTGTTTTATTTGTAGCACGCCGCGACACACAGTGCAAACTCTGTATCTACAGGTGGTCATAGCGCCACATTAAAATGCAGTAATGTGCCAGCAGAGATGGGAAAGAGGGCTCAGCTAAGAAGTAAACAAGAATGCATGTTTTAAAATGATAATGATAAAAACAACAATCCATGACGGCTGCTCGACTGAGCACTGTAGCTAATCAGGGTTTTTCTCCGCACACCTGTGAGACTGGCATCTAATTGTATATGCATATCTGTGCAATGTGCAGCTTTATGTGGGCTTGGCACATCTTCACAGGTTTATCTTTTTCCACATTGTCAGTGTCCAGGGAAAACTTTTACTGAGCTAAAAAAAAAAAAAAAAATCATCTAATTGTTTTTTCTAATCCAAGATTTTTGCTTAAACTTTCTGAACAATATTAGAAAAACAGACTTTAGTTGAGTTTACATCTAAAAATTATCCAATTAAATTCCTAGTTTCTCATGGGATAGATGCCTGAATGCATCCAAAGCTAAACAACGATGCGTTTCAATTCCCCTTATGAAACAGTGCTACCAAAAAATCACTCCTCTCGTTTCTATTGCAATAACAAGAGGCATGAAGACACTGACGTCTGTGTCTAGGTGGGAAATATGAGTGGGTGGCGTGGAAGGAGGGATGAGTTTTCACTGCAAATTGTCAAAACTAGACAGTCCACATCCAGCTGACGTCCTGATTTAGGGAAAAGTATATGTTGACATAAAAATGTTGCCTGGTGCAGCTTTAAGAGTGACAGCATAGCTCTTTAGCATTATTTATTTATTTATTATTCTGGGCAGAGAAACTGTAATGCAACAGATTTACAAAATAATCCCCCCCTCTTAAAGAGCTAACTTTAGTTTTGAAAAGTTTGCACTTTAAGATGCTGTAATGGGTGTATCTGATCATTTGTTTATTTTTTTAATATCTTTGTAATATATCCCTCCGCCCTTTCAGTCAAGCCTAGCAAGGCTTACAGCCGTGGCTCAGTGGTGATGGTGGACGAGATCATGAACGCCAGCCCTTCAAAGTTCAGGTTTCCAGAAGCTGGACTCCGTGTCATGGTCACCAGCCATTTTGGACCCAAGACCCGCCTGCGCATGGCCAGTCGCCTCATCATTACAGAGGTACAGCGGGCCGTTGGTGCTCCAATAAATACACTTAGCTGCTACTGCTTCATGTTAACCCTTTACCACCTGAGCCTCCACACTTCCACCTGGACTTTTTATGCTTATTTTGATTTCAAATTTAACTCTAACATTCACGTGCAATTGCAGTGTTTTTGTTTTCTGCTATTCTTGTTTAATCGTCACTCTTATTACACTCGTACAACATGTGTAATTTTCCGGCTTCTGGGAGAGTCTCGTGAAATTACCGTAATGACACCATATTTACCATAAAGCGCAACATCTCAGCTCTCAAACCATTGGAATTTTTCCGATTGCACAAACCGTGACGTAATTACGGTAATCCAAAGAAGCATGTCCAGACATAGCGCCGCGGCTAGGCTCGGAGATAAATGATAACCCCCAGTAAAATGTTTCCTTCTCTTTCTTACTTATACTTTACATATCATATATTTTTCTGTTGGACTGCTGAAACAAAACTCTTTGAAAACTATGGCAGCAGCGAAATGAGCAGTCTGCTCAAGTGCTCTTTGACTTAGTTTCTTTTTTCTGAAAGCGCCAGAAGTTGGTGCAAGCTGCCAATGGCGTGGAGACACAAGTGATTGACGGGAAGGTTGAAATCGAGAACGGGAACGTGCCAGAGGACAAACCCACCGAGGCAGAGGAAAACGACACCATCTCGCCGTTTCATCTTCCAAGTACGTGATTCATGTATTTAACCCGATGAGTGTGGGTAATTTGGCGGACGGATACTAAAGGAGGAGGGGGGGGTGAACAAGATCTAATCTCAAAGTGTCAGTCACATTTCAATGTCTGTTAAGCATCCATCCTGTAGGTACTGATTTTAAGGACTTCAGATGTTATTAGCGCTGAAAGGAGTTTTCAGTTGGACAGCTCTGCTCGATCTGCCTGAGAATTTCCTTTCTGCCTCAGTAGTTATTGATGTCCTCGCTCAAATTAGACAGTGGATTCTTATATACCAGCTAATGATCATCCTCTTTGACAGCTCTGAGCGAAGCTGCCCTTTTATCAGTCAGTGGCTGCTGATGTGAAAAGACTCTCAATCTGATTAATCTGATACATCATGAAACAGACAAATTCATCTGAGCGGGTGGAAGTATTTTTTTTTTTGTGTTATATTTGGCTATAAATGACACGGGAAGGGTAAAGTTTGGGTGTTTCGAAGTCCACAAAAACAGAAAGAGGTCATACAGTCAGTATAAAAGCTTTGTTTTTCTTTTTTTTTATTTGCACACACACACACACACACACACACACACACAAAAAGCTTTCAGTGTTTGTGGTAAATGACAGATGGGGCGACATGTTTATCCTTTTGACTAAAGCCAAAGAGGGAATAAATG
>OOFC01051286.1:0-15238 GCA_900323345.1 Pseudochromis fuscus
ATGTTTTTTCTTTATTTTAATGACTATTTACATTGTAGATTTTCACTGAAGGCATCAAAACTATGAATGAACACACGCGGAGTTATGTACTTAACTGAAAAAGGTGAAATAACTGAAAACATGTTTTATATTCTAGTTTCTTCAAAATAGCCACCGTTTGTTCTGATTACTACTTTGCAAACTCTTTGCATTATCTCGATGAACTTCAAGAGGTCGTCACCTGAAATGGTTTCCACTCTTCACAGCTGTGACTTATCAGGGTTAATTAGTGGAATTTCTTGCATTATCAATGGGGTTGGGACCATCAGTTGTGTTGTGCAGAAGTCAGGTTAAGCCCTATTGGACAACTGTTAAAATACATGTTATGGCAAGAACCAATTAGCTAACTAAAGAAAAACAAGTGGCCATCATTACTTTACTGGTTCTTGCCATATGTATTTTAACAGTTGTCCAATAGGGCTTAACCTGACTTCTGCACAACACAACTGATGGTTGAATGAGAAGGTGTGTCCAAACTTTTGACCTGTAGTGTAGACTTGTTGATTTTGACTTTGGATTCACGTGTGACTTTCAAAAAATAACTTCTGCATCAGGAACCTGCTGCCTGTGATGTAAGAGCCATGAAATCTTCCTCCTTTTGAAGCCTAATATCTACTTAACGGTGAAATGATTTTCAGATGGACCACCAGATCACTGATGGAAAAACATCTTGACTGAGTACTTCATGATTGACAGCTGTGACTTTTGAAGTGTAGCCAATTAGAGTTTGTAGCATCTAGTGGCCATTGGTGGTATTGCACTTTTTTTGCACATTGGCATCACTTTTGAGATGTGGTTGCTGCATCAATTCTTTTATATGCATTTTATGAATTAGATTGATCTACCCATGATCTTTTCTATGTACTCCATGATGGTAGGTTGCTATGTCTTACTTTGTGTAATCAGATAACACGGGTTCAATTGTGCATGTTCATTTATCGCCAATCAACAACAATATCACCTTGCAGTCTATTAAAAATCAACTTGTAAGCGTGTTGCTCTGAAAAGGCCATCAACTTCATTTACATCTGACGCAGTGACAGAGCGACCTTCACAGTCACAGCAAAGAGATGCTACAGGGAGGTGAGATAAGACCTCCAAATATGACAAATGACTGTCTTCACGAAGATTTTGAATGCTCTGCGGCATGCTGACATTTTACTAATAGATTGGACAGTGCACGTGCGTGTGTGTGTGTGTGATTGTGAAAGTGACAGTTCATTAGTCATATCCTATCTCATGAACTGACTCCAGTACACAAAGGCACACGAAGAAACATGCACACACCCACTCAGTTACACAGTAATTGATCAGTGACAACAATCTCCCATTAACCAACCCAGAGACAATTTGGACTTTCTTTATTAACTTCCATTTAATTTTCATGTGGTATTAAATAATAATATCCAGAGTGTCCTGTTGAAGTAGAAGCTGTTTGAGCTTCAAGGCCAAATGAGAAATTACACTCTTTTCTGTGTAATTAGTGATTGTGCTACATTTGCATCATCCATTTGATCTGATCTGAAGTCTGCCTTGAAGACAGCATGTGAATGAATTAGTATGGGCTGATGCTCATGCTCCCTACATGAAAAACACAAGTTTATTTCGTTCAGTCAAACCTTTGAGGTGACTTCACCGAGGCCCAGTTGTTCACAAAGTTTAATCTGGATCACAATTATCCAGATTTAAAAATCCATTTTCTTATTTTACAATATCTACTCCCTCAGGTCATCCATCTTGCTTTTGTGTCAGGGTTTCACAGTAGCCTTTTTCAACTCTACCAAAAGGTTTTCACCCACTTCAGGTTTGATCTGGATCAAGAACCAAGACTGAGCCAAGATTTCAGATTTCTTTTTTTCCTTTTGAATCCATTTGCAAGATTTTATCCCATCAGATATCTGAAGTCTGGGCCCTGCTGGAGGGCACATATATTTGGAAAGATTTAAATCTGAGCTCATACAAGACTGGAACTGATTAAATGTTCTCGGAGAAGTCAAAGAAGTTTTACTTAAAAATAGAAAAATAGAAAAAAAGCAAGACCTGGAGGATTCAGGTGAAAATCAGATTGACAAGAGAAAATGTCAAGAGAGGACCAAGTGAAATAAAGCAAAAGAAAGCGACTGAAAGAAGGTGGTGAAAGTGGAAAACAGGACTTGCGAGAACAAGTCAGGAGGTTGGAAAGGATGAGAAATGTTTAAAAAAAAAAAGTGCAGGTAGATGAAGGAGGGGAGTAGATGGAGGGAGACAGAGGTGAGCAGTGGGGGTCATTCAAACAGGGAATTAATCATGTTGACAGCTAATCCGTCTCCCTCTGTCTGCCATTCACACACATAAATCATACGCTTGCCTTCAGCCACTTAAACACTTCTTAGCATAAAGAGTCACAGTGGAAAATAAGCTAGACACACAGATGGCTCAGTATGAGTGTGATGTTAACACTCGGTACATATAAACCTGCTGCTCAGCACGGAGCCACCCGTCGGCTTTCTGAGCTACAAACTCAATTGAGATGGACAGCATCACTTTGTACTGCTGATTATAACGAGTAATTCAAGTTCAGATGAATCTGTTTGGCTCATATGCAGCTCTATATTTTAAGACTCTTCTTTGAGTTGCTTTAACACACTTGAGGATTTTCCTGCTGTCAATGAATGGGTTGGTTTGATTTACAGGTGATTTGGAGGCTTAACCCATTTATGCCCAAATTTTTTTCAAAGGTTTCATGCATATAATGATGTCAGTTGAGTCACTAACAATTATGTTATGTATGTATTTTTTCCATTTTGTACTTTTCTTTGAAGAAAATGGCTATACTATAGTTGCCGGTGGGCACATCCCTTGTATCAAGGTCTAAACCTGATATAATGGCAAAATCTGCCAACAATATATAATCTGCCATTGTATCTGCTCAGTTTGGTTTGAGCAAATGATCTAAAACTTGGATATGATTTATTGGCCCAGGGAGGTAGTGATGGGGGTCACACAATGATCATAGGGTTGCCGGTTCGAATCCTATAATAATGATAATAATATATATAAAAACATAATAATCCTGTATCATGGGTGTTCATCAACAACTAATGTTTGTCAAAGTGTGAGAATGTTGTAGCATGGCCACAACCTCTGCTACAGAATATTTAAGTAATAAATTAACAATATGATTATTGATTTGGTTCCTGATTATTATGTGAAAAGTGCTAATATACAGATGAGGTGTGTGATGGTGTCAAAATCTAGAGACATGAGGCTTTTTAACACCTTTGTCCTTAAATATTTAGAAAAGGTAATCTAAGAGTGTTTTCCCATGTTTGTTACAAGCTATGTGCCCGCTGGCAACTATAGTTGCTGCTTGCACAAATTTGCCCATAAACAAAAAACTATTCATCCCAGGTACAAAATTCTTTTTTTGGGTCAATTATGAGACTTGTGTGATTAAATACATAGATACATGTCAGGGTTGGAAACATCATAATTTAAAGAAAATGATCTCTGTCTTGGAGGTTTTGCTCCCATCATGTTCTCTCGAAGGGGCATGAAGTCGATGATGTCATGTGACAGGGAGCACTTGCTAACTTTTTTTTTTTCTTAAAACCTTTGTGTAGGTTGTCTACTATCATGTAATTGTAGAAAACTACTTTTTTTATTTTGAGTAGAAAATCATAGGCATAGACTTCGGCAACTATTGTTGCTGGTGGGCTTCACCCGGTGAGTCTCATACACATTGGACAGTGGCTTCGGGTCACCTCCTCCCTTCATATCCAAATAGAGTTCGGGACATGTCTTGGTGGATTATGGGATGCGTCCGCCATGTTTCTGGTCTGCAATGGTAAACAGCCAAATAGCGTCAGGAGCCAAAAATGTATATTTGACACACATTATAGTAATATTATGACACATTTTACAGGACACCAATAAAACAAGTGGGGCATCATTTCAATAGGTGGAGCAGATGCCGCAATGCGAGTGATTGCTGTTGTTTTCTTTGTGATTTTAGTGAATGGTCGGCAAACAACTGATGCATCCACGCCTGTAGCGCTGTTTCTGAAAATTACAGATCTGTTAGAGCACAAGTGAAGCATTGGTCTGTTTGGGAGCATTGTTGTTTCCACATTTATGTAATAGATTAATGTTTCCTACCACAGACCCGGACATGACAACGTCGTGATTACTTGTATGGCTGTTACACAACCAAAACACAGAGAGTGACAGGTGTTTCAGCCCCGACCTGAACAGTGGGCTAAGAGCATGATTAACCCTATGAAGCCTATGATCACGCCGGTGTGATCATATCACATGACTGGATTATGATGCCGTAGCATTAAGACACAGCCTCACCAGGTCTCTGTTTCAACTTGTGTTGTAAATACGGATTTCAAACTATTTATTAGTTTTTTAATTGTGGTAATAAACCAGGTAAAACCAGACTCAGGCTATGATAAATATAAACATCATGCTGTTTCCCGAATCTTGTGGCGTGTTTGGTGCAGGATGAAGCTATTAAAATGGGTGATTCTGCGGAGAGCGCTTGTGAAACCGAAAGTGAAACTTATATTTGGATCTGAGTTGTAGAAATGATTCATTACACTTTTGTGGTTTCCACAGTAAAGAAAAAAAAAAAGTAACTTTTTCCTACTCTTTTTTTTTTTTTCAATTTTAAGTTTAGTGTGTTCATACATTATTTAAAAATAAATAAAGAATTGTAAAATCACATAGGTGAAGTTGGGCTGAAACAAACCATCCAAGGTAAACAATAAATGGACCCCAGGCCCCAGAGGGCTACCTGATTGTCCCAGACCAGTGATGAGACTTACTGTCACATCCCATCACGCACCATCTACGTCCCATTGTTGATAGAATATAACGAAATCACCAGAAAGATAAAAGTGTAGAAATCTAGAGGAATGAATGTGGCTGCTGATGAGAGGACCATAAATCCCAAAATGCTTTGTGATGTGATGTCATGATCCCAAACTCTATATGGTGACTTCTGGGTCAAAGGAAAAAAAACCCCAACATGGCGACTTTTAAACACCAAACTCCTGGCTCCAAAATGCGAGTCTTAAAACCAACAGATGATGCAACTGTGACTACAACCATCTTCTATTTACAATCTGTGGTTTGCACACGGTGCAGCACCGTTTATGACCTACCTCAGTCTACTAACAAACAGTTGACCACACGCCTCCAGTTTAGATTCAATCTGATCTGCGTAAGAGGAAGTTTGGATGGCTATGGATGTCCGGTGCATCCCAAGTCGACTCCTTATTGTTTTTCTCTTGAGAAGAAAAGTTATAATCAAAGTAATATCAAAAACAGATATAATACAGCCAATCAAACCTCTCAGCAAACCAGTGAGGATGGCAGTATCTCATTGACTGCAGTTGTTTTGTCCACGATATAGATCTCTTGGCTAAAATCACAATCTGGCAGGAGGTCATTTCTGGCAACAACATGTGACACATTAAAAGTCTGCTGCACAGGAGGCACTGCCTACCTACAGCTTTAAAGGAAACGATTAGCAGGAGCACATTTTGAAGTGGCTCCAATGTGTTCATGCTGTTATTTGGACCATTGTCCACATTTTGGCTTTGTTGAGAGTATGTAGACAATGCAATCGGATATGGGACAGCAGGACATCCACTTCTGACAATACACGTTTAAAGGAAGCAATGAGGGAATAACAGATTTGCTAAAATGCTAAATATGGGTAAATTAGTCTGTAGATATTTGTCAGGTTTCAATTCAAACTAGTCTGAAAAGTTGAATGTTACAGGATCCATTCAAATGGACTAAAGTATGTCTGATCTCAAGGAATTTAAACATCTGGTGCCGTTAAGAAAACATTTTCTGTGAGTAGGTTAGCACATTTTAGACTATTTGACCAAAACAGATCCTACTGAACGGTTTCAGTGGAGGTCATTTGAGGTAATTTTACATTTGAAAAAAAAATGTTTAAAGCTATTTGAGGCCTGAATACCCAGCATGCAGTGCATTCAGAGGATGGAGAGGGGCAGAAATTGTATGAAAAGAGTGGATGTAAAAGGTGAGACCAGTATTTGATGATACTGAAAATCACACTATGTACATCAAAATCTTTATTATTCCCATGAAGCTGACTTCACCTGTGTGTGGGTTCACCTCTATTTTTAGTTTTCTTTTCTTTCTTGTGCTTTTAAAAATGTTCAGCTTTTATTTCTAGCTTTAAACGCTAGCAGCTGTTTTTAGTAGTTCTTGGCAAATTACTCTCAACGTTCAATCTGCATTCACAGCAGGAAATGTATTTTCCAGTTACAAAGAAGTTAAACTCGCAGTGCACTACAGTTCAGATCTTTACTATATCTAAAATTCAATCATCGTAATTAAAGAGATAGAGATGTTGTTTTTGATGAAGGTGAGGAGGTTGTTTTGGATGTGAAGAAGAGCTGGAAGATGTATAATCTTCAAAGATAACAATAGTCTGGAACTGACTGAAGGTTACATCAGACGATGATTCCCACACACTTATTTCCCCGAGAGCTGCATTAAATCATTGCTGGGCTCCACAATTAGTAAATACTGAACGGTTTGATGTTGGTGGAGAATAAAGCGATGATCTGCTTTTAATGCAGATTCAACAGTTTGACCAAAGAACTTTTTGGACTATAAGATGCCTCATTATCTCCCCAAGACTAAACCAATCTAGTTATAGAGAGTTTTAATTAAAAAGACTGTTTGCACGAGAAAAACATCAGCACCAGTTCATTGCTCAAAGGCCAAGTCAACACCTACTAACATTTAAAAGTTCACTCACAAATCCAGGAAGTGATGGCAGCATGCCCACTGCACATCAGCTACATGTTGGGTTAATTTAACCAAACCAAACAGGCTGTTTTTACTCCACAGTTTGTGCTTTTTACTCAACTTTTTGTCATTTTTACACAATATACAGTGTGTGGTACAAACAGGGCATTTCATGGGGTTAAATTAACCCAGCATGTATTTAATCCAGTAGTTACGCAGCTCTGGGTTAAAACAACCCAGCATTTTTAGGGTGTATCATCGAATCTATGCAGAATGAAGCTAACGTGATATTATCTGTTGGTTTATGGACTCACATTTTGAAGCCAGGAGTTCGGCATAGTCGCTGTAAATTGCTTAGGCCTGTACATACATGACTGTGGTGAGTTGTTTGCAGCTCTGAGTGTATGAGGTTCATGTGCAATAGTGGACGACAGCGTGAATTGAAATGTATTTTTGCTTTACATAATTGTGGGACACTGGCCGAGTTGAAGGATGCTGGCACTGAAACACAGAAAATATTTCGACGTTTATCAAAATTTAAATTGCAGGAGGAACCTTGTTGTTCTCATTGCTGGAAAAATGTATTTCTATCTTTGAGAAGTTTAATTGTAGTTGCTGTGATGTCATTCCTGAGATCCACAACACACAGTAACACACACTTTTGTAACTTTCAAATGTAGACTGAGAAATACTTAATGTTAAAACCTCCACATTTATAACTTCCATCGATGGATTATCTTCCAAATCCATTTAACCTTGCAGATTTTGACATTGGGCCTCAAGTTTTATAAGCACGAAATGGGCGACTTCCAAAAAAATGTTTCAGTATTAGTATTTCCACATCTAGTTTTTGGGAAATCCTTTATCGGATTCACTGCAAATAGTCTTGCTCCTTAAATCTTTAAAGTAAACATTAAAAATGAACTTTAAAGGAAACACATTCAAATGTTGGAATTACGCTACATAAAGGTTAACAGCTGGGTCAACGTAATCGTATTTTGCAAAGTTTAGATCACAATACACAGATTAGGCTGCTGGAGATGAAGCAGTAAACATCTTTTTGAAGTGTGGATTAGCTTGGTAGGAGATGCTCAGCCCTGCTGTGTTGTCTCTTTATCATCGGGGATGCCTGAAAGTGGGGGAGGAGGGGAGTGGTTAGAAATCGCCGGGCCTCCAGCAGCATATTGCTGCAAAAAGAGCAAGCGAAGCAGAGAGCTTTTCCACTCACCGTCCTCCAGCGTGATAATTAAGCCCACAGTGTCAACAGAGGGATAGCCAGAGAGCTTGTCTCTAATAGATACTGACAGAGCAGAGGACTTAAATTAAAACCTCGGCCCTCGCTGTGTGCTCGTTGGGTAACATGCATTATGCAGTGGCCTATTACAGCCAAGGCCCAGGTGGGACCGATCACTTTTCCTCTTTTAAATATTAGCATTTCATTTCCCTTAGTGTTGCTCTGAGGAGCTGAAGCTCTTCCTAACCCATTTCTCTATCTACCCAAAACTCTCCCTCCAACCCATTTCTCACTGTCAATCATTAGTTTGTCTAATTTGTGCCCAATTCTGTCCATTTCCATCATATTTCCCCCTCATTATTACTCAGCCTGTCCCTGTGTTAGTTCTACTAATTCTGTCTTCTTTGTCTTTTTCCTACTGGATGTGTAATTGTTTGACTGATTCATGATTGTCTGTCTGTGTCCTTCTCTTTCAATTATTTCTTGGTGTGAGGTGTAAGTCTGGCTAATGGTTTGCAGTATGTTGCATGTTTGTAGAGGATTTGACTGAAAACAATAATCCATTATATTCATAGATGCATAGGCTGCCGCTCTTTTCTTTTCAAACAACTGTAGCCTTGTATATAATGGACTCACGACAGCATGATCCTGCAGATAGCTGTGTAACTATATGTAAATGATGGTGATATGCTGTCCTGCTCTGTGAAGGAGAGACAGCTTTCTCCTCTTGTATCAGGCTCATTTCCCACTGACCGCTCCAGTCATACATCCAAACTAATTGCAAATTCAATCCCTCAAAGAAGCAAAATGTGTGAACTGAACTTTTTTCCTTTCTTTTTTTTTTTTATCTAATGACTTTTCTGGGAAACATGGGTCGACCTTGATTCTCTATTTGTATATGTCCACAGGCAAACTGAGTGTCTTTTCCAGAAGTGAGAAAACCTCATCCAAGAGTCTCGCTAATAGTTGTAACAATGTTCAAATCACAGTCGTGGATCAGAGGTTTCCTCAACATGACGAGACAAACAGAGGCAGTAGATTTTGATAAAATGCTGGAGTATCACCACAGATTTAGAAAATGGACTCAGCAACCAGGTGTCAAAATGTGGCCAGTGCAAAAGTGGAAAAAAATCCAATACCACCAATGGCCACTAGATGCTGGCTGCAAAAAACTCCTTTTTTAATTGAATTTCAATTGTGAAATACTCAGTCAATACATATTTTTCCACAAGTCACTCTGATGTAATTTGCTCAAGTCAGCTCTTCTTCTCAGTGATCTGGTCCATCTGAAAATCATTTCATCATTGAACAGATATCAGGCTTCAAACTGAGGAATTTAATTGGTGTGTGGTTAGTTTGATTGACAGATTAATGTTTTATAGGTGGTTTAAATACTCAATCACCAGTCTGTGTCCTCGAGTTCAAGGGTCAGCCCCGCCTCCTCACTCCTCTCTTCATATCCAAATATGGTCATGTCTGGCTCCAATATATATATATATATATAAAAAAAAAAAAACAGTAACATTGAAATGCGTGAAAATGCGAGTTAGCAAACCAGTCACATTAGCTTCATCTATTTTCTTTAAATAGTCTATGAATATTAGTCTTTTTTATTTGATAATTGTGGTAGCTTACAGATGCTAGTTGACAGAGGCTAACCTGGATGCAGTACATGCTAAAAGAAATTTGTAGGATTTTGTTCATCTGCCTTTGAGGTTCTAGATGCAAGTGTCTGTGAGAATCTATATTTTCTGTCACATGCCAGAAAACCTTTGATAAATATACTGGCAAATGTGACCTCATCGATCAGCCATAATGTGTTTAATGAAGTGAAGTTTAATTTAGGTTGATATTTAGAAATTGCATGTAGAATTTACACTGTAGCTCATAGCTTCCATGTAAAATAGACATTGTTGCTTTTTAGTTTTAGCTCAGCTGGCTACCTTTGTGACATACCTGCCTTGTAGGTGTTATTTTGGTGCCTGAAATAACATTTGTTCTTGGCAGGATAGCAGGTAATGCAGTACAACACATCGTGATAGGATATGATATTTCACAATAGCATAGCATATGTTACATTACAATACATCAGAACAGGATGCAGTGTGATACAACATGATGGGATACAATTCATCATAAGGTACAAAATATCATGATACAATAAATATATCACAATAAAATAATACATTGTGACAGAATACAGATACAATGTGATACAGTGCAGGGCTGCAATGATTATTCTACATAATAAATGATGTTAATTATAAAAATTAATTGAAGCGGAAATTCAAGAGCCGATGCGTCATGTTATTGTTTTTGTCATTGGTAAAATCAAATACCAGCCGGGAAAAAGTCATCTGTACTTGTAGTTCCCTACAGAAACTGGTGGGGGCAGTATCGCTCCCACTGTTAACATTATTCACAGAAAAGGACAGGAAGAAGACGAAATGAAGAAAAGGTTTGACTGCACTGTTTATTATTGCACCTTAACAAGCATTTCTTATCCAACTATTCGATTAATCGATGGAGTAATCAATACATTATTCGATTACTAAAATAATCGTTAGCTGCAGCCCTCATACAGTGATATACATCATGGTAAGATATGATATAACAGGGTATTTTACATCATGGTCACAATAGGATATGATGCAGTAAGACGCCTCACAATAAGGTACAATACAATACATTCCAATAGGATATGATATAATACATAAAAACAGGAAGGGATATGATATGGTACAATACGATACATCACAGCAGGATGTGATACATAATGATAAGACACAATAGAGTACAAAATATTTAACTTGCATAAAGGTGCTCTATGGGAAGAATGCATTATACATAGTTTACTGGTTTATCGAAGGTTCTTTTTCAACTGAGAGGACGTGATGTAACTGTGATGTCATCAGGGTTATTTAGGCTGAAGCAGCTGCTTGTGCAGCTCCTGCTCTGTAAATGTAAAAACTGAGGGTTTGGAGTATGTGAGGAGTGTCAAGTGAAAAAGATGCTGTCAAGCTGTGTTATAGAAAATACCAGGATATCTGGTGTTTTGATTTTATTTATTTATTTATTTTTTTTTTAGATTAACCTGTAGCAGGGACTGAAAGTCAGGATATCTCAGCCTCTGCAGCTTCAGTTTTGATGGCTCTTTTTTTCCCCCAGCTCTATCTTATGCAATTTCTCTAACTTAATGGAAATGCAGTACTTCAGTACCCCTTGAATACACCCATGGTTCCAGTGTTCCATGTGGATACTACTTCACTCCGAACATTTACACATAATGAAACACAAACATTTAATGTTCCTCCATTTCTGCAGGGTTTGAGCACAATCCAGTGTCCTTATTGGATTTCATCGTCACCACTCACCAATCTCGTCCCTCGTTTTTCTCAGTTTCATCTTTGCCATGCCTCCTCCATCTCTCTATTAGTCCCTTTTCCATCCACACCTTGTCTTTATTACCCATATTTCCATTTCTTGCATGTTCCCATCACCATCCCTGTAAATGATCTTTTCTTTGCACATTCTGATTCAGTACTTTTTCATAATTTCATTGTTCTTTCTCTCTCTCGTCTCCTTCAACTGATCGACCCTCCTGTCCCCTGTCTCACCTCCGTACATGCGATTCCATCATATGCTTGGCGACGAAACAAAACAAAAGCTTTGAAGATTTGCTTCACGCTGGTTTGGATTTCTGAGACCACACATCAAACAGTGTTAACCTGTTTGTACTCGATTATTTGGAGTGTGTTTGATTTGTTTTCATCAATCTAGAGCAGAGGGCTCCCACGTGCAATTGTCAGATCCCACCTGCTGTGCAACAACCCCTATCATCTAATGCGGTTCTGTTAAAAGATGTGGAAATCACTTGAGAGCTCAGCGTCTGTGCTCCTCATCTGCACAAGCAGCTGCTCCTCCGCTGTAGCTTCAGAGCCGGCTCTGCTTAATGTGAGAAAACAACGCCCTTTACAAAACAAAGTGAGCTACGTGTTTATTTAGCTGTCACAGCGATGTTTTGCAAATTTAACTTTCATCTGCCTTTTCTTGCCTCTTCAAGCAGCCTGCTGTCAATCCTTTTTAAGTATTAATATGTTGTCCTGTGTTTTGGGGGGTTTTAAATGGGACCTTTATTTGAGCTTAATGATTAGCAATTCAGATACTGACATTTATAAATGTGTACACAACCCTATAAAAGTGTGGAAAGATCTGCAAATGTGTACATAGATATGAGAATACAAAGACAAAAAAAGGAAAAAACAAATCTGTAAATGTGCAGACAGGGAGGTATATAGGTATAAGCAGAGAAACAAAAAAGATAAATAGATCTGCAAGTGCAAGAAAATCATAAATGCTTTGACAAATCTATTAATATGTACTTAGACGTGTGCATAGATCTGGAAATATGTGTGAAAATGTTTAAATACATGCATCTATAAATGTGTACACAGAAGTGAATGTGCACATAGGACTGTTAAGGCGTAGGTAGGTCTAGAAATATGTATGCACATTCGTAAAGGTGTGCATACGTAGATGTGGCTCAGGTGGTAGAGCGCATCGCCTATGAATCGGAAGGTTGTGGGTTCGTCCCCCAGCTCCTCCTGTCCACATGTTGAAGTGTCCTTGGGCAAGACACTGAACCCTTGCTACCAATGGTGGCTAGCACCTTGCATGGCAGCTCTGTGGTGAATGAGTTGTCTTGAAAGCGCTTTGGGACCTAGCTAAGATCAAGAAAGCGCTATATAAATGTACTCCATTTAAATGCATTGAAAACTTTGTAAATGTGTATGTAGCACTGAGAATGTGTACGTAAATCTGCAAATTCGTAAAGAAAATTGGCAACAAATAGGAGATTTTAGAAAGAAATCTTTATTTTGTTATTATGCATGCATCTGAACACAGTATACACACACACTGAAATTACATTTACACCATACATATACATACAGGGCAACAGAAACAATTCACACACATACATGCATACATATTTAGGGGTCCTGTGCCTTGCTGGAGAGGTGAAATGGTGACCTCTCCAGCCACCACTGGGTTTTTTCATCTGGGCTGGGACTTGAACCAGCAACCTTCTGGCTCCAAACCCAGCCACTGCCGCCCAAATGCGGACTAAGATCAGTATGCGTACAAAGAACTGCAAATCTGTACGTAAATGATGCAGCTTTGTTTAATGTTTGTACATCGTGGATAATCCTGGGATGCTTAACGGGTGACTAACCACAGCTACCTACAGACAAATGTGCTTGTCAAGGTCATTTACAATATTTCATGCACTCTGTAAAAGCTTGTGGAAACGGTTCTTGGGTTTTAGTAAATGACCTCAACAGTCTTTCCTTTTTATGCAGGTAGCAAATACATCAGAAAACACTTTAATTTATCAGCAAATTGGGCAAATTGCCTAATCACCCAAGCGTTTTATTTATTATCTGCTTAGTAATCAAGTTAATATGTTTTCCTTTCTGGTAATGTGGTTTTGTTTTATTTTCTTCTTTGAGCTATTTTTCCTGTGTACTGCACATTGGATGTGTTTACTGTTAGTTCGATTGAATAACCCGATAGTCCTTCAGCCAGGAAGGAGTGTAGAAAGGTGAAGATGTTTCAAGATCCAAGACAGAGGTTTTCACCACAAGAATGATAAGCAGCTAGTTGGTTCCTCGCATATGAAAACAAAATGACCACAGCTGCTGTAATCATCTTCTTCTTTGATCCCCTAAAATTGCTGTTAACCGACTGACCTCTGCAGTGAAAGGCTGTTATTTTTACCATCAGAACAATTCACTTTATTGAGCAATTTTGGTTGGTTTAAATGTGTCAAGTAGCAGTTATCAACAAAAAAAATAAAAAGTTTGTGCAGTTTGCTGAATCCGACTTGAAACACTCCAACTTTCCCAGAAAACAAATAAAAGATTTAAGATATGCAAATGTTCTTACCTGAGGCCCAAATATCCGTACACAGCACAAAATAGCAAAGTGCTTAGTCTCTGGGCTTCCTGTTACCGAACCTGTTGAGTGACGCAGAAAAGTGAAAATCATCTGGTCATTTTTAGACTCTAAATCCTGAGCCTCTTTCAAAATAATGTTGTGCTTTTCTTTGAGGATTATGCCATGAATAGATTTCAGGCTGGTGAGTAATTGTTTAATTTCATACTACCCCGGCAGTGGTATGCCACAATTAAACCGGGGCTGAGTGCTTTCTCTTCATTTATTATATACAAACAGCGGTAATGAATATGGGAATGCCGCTATGTCATATAATATGTATGATGAATATGGCTGGCATGCGGGCAGGGAGCATTAATGGTTTATGTGCTGCCAGGGGCGTCGTGGGGAGCTGACAACACACTGCTCCGGGGGCCATGTGAGCAACAGGAAAAGCTGTGTTTAATCCACACAAACAGAATCACTTCATTTGTCATACGCGGTAAATATAGGAGAATTGGTTATGGGACAAAGCGAGGCACAAGGACAGCCACCCTTGCTGAAGAAGACGCTGCCAACGGGGCATCAGTCTGCAGACACACTCAACCCAGCGCAGATGAATATGGGATTTGCATCTCATAGTGACATCAACTGTTTTCTGAAAGAATGTTTTGAGGCCTGGAGAGATTTTACATCTGGAGTAATCTGGCTTTGGCTCTTGTTGATGCTCCAATTTCATCAGAAATTCAGATCTGTTCAGTTAACCAAAGTTAAAGTTGGGGAGGAAATCAGTCAGAATTATTTCTACACTGACTGCTGTACAGTGTCGTACACTAACACTGTAGTTAGTATAGAGTAGGTAGAATGAAAAAAATACCACAGATACTTACATAGTGTGATAGCAATCACCTGATCCTGAATATTTCACCACTAGGGGGCAACAGTGTTCAGTCTATAGCAGCGGTCCCCAACCTGTTTTGCACCAAGGACCGGTTTAATGTCGGCATTATTTTCACAGACCGGCCTTCAAGGTGTGGCAAATAAATACAGTGAAAATAATATAACACGACCGGCATAAAAAGTTGTCCTCTTCCCCTTTGCAAAGAAGCTCTCCAAAGACGTTTGTATTTTATTCATTTTCGCTATTTTGCGGTTTATTTTTTGGCTAACGTATCTGACATTATACGTGATAGGTGATACGTTGTATCATGTGGCCGAGACAAGCGTATTGACGTGTCAAGAGGCAAATGC
>OOFC01051286.1:15258-57098 GCA_900323345.1 Pseudochromis fuscus
GCATTTGAAGTGATATGCTGTATATCTTTCATCAGTCTGTTGTGGCGAGTGCTGTCTTCTTCGGGGTTGTCTGTTGGGGTGGCAGTATGACCACACAGGATAGGACTCGGCTGGACAAACTGATCCACAAATGTGTGTCTGTGATGGGGAGGAAGGTGGACTCTGTGGGGGCAGTGTTGGAGAGGAGGATGATGGCTCTGATGCAGGGCATCCTGAGTAACACCAGACATCCTCTACATGACACAGTGGTAGCCCAGAGGAGTAACCGTAGCAATAGGCTCCTCTCACTGTGTTGCAAAACTGAACGGTTCAACAAATCATTTGTACCTTCAGGTATTAGACTGTACAACACACACATCTGAACCGAACTGTACTTGCTTGCTGGTGCACTCTTCTTCTCCCTGTTATTATTGTTTCATTATTATTACTTGTGTGATTTAACGTCTGTATTGGTGTGTTTGCTACCTGACATTTGAATTTCCCCAAATGGGGATTAATAAAGTTTTTTATGTATCTATCTATCTGTTCTGAATCTGTTACATTTCAGGTCATTTTACATATCGGGCTCTAACAAGCCTCAGTGTACTTTGGGTCATAGCACATGTGGCTTGCATGCAGCGGAGATGCTTTAGCCGGTATCCATAGTAACAAGAAGAAACAATGCAGTTGGACTCCCTGCACACATACATTTATCACTGTGTCATCCACTGTGCTCAGTGACATCAAAGTCCTGCTGTGTCACAAGTTATTCAATGCTTGTAAATAAGGGATAATACATTTTAACATGATAACTTGATAGTACACAGGACCTGTAAGAAGTGGTAAATAACCAACAGTTGTAAACAAGTAACTTCCAAAACAAGCTCCATTGTACTGAAGCACCAAAAAAAGCCCCCAAATAAAAACAAATAGTCTTGAGCTGAGAAAATTGCATAATACCTGCCTTTCCCATGGCATTGTCTTTCTCTGCAGGAAAATAGAGCCCAATGCCCACTGTACCTAACATGTGGGGAAAATGACATACAGTAATCTAATGCTTTGTTCAAATTTAATGAACACTTGTTCACATCAACAAAAGCTCATTATAGAAGCTACAAGCTCACCGTCTGTTTTTATGGATAGTTTCTCTGCATAAGTGTTTGTGCTTTGTTCCAACTGTAGCTTGTCATTAACCTCAGATCCTCAGTGGTTCTGGAGTTTCATACAATCAAGCTGATAGAAGGAAAAATACAGTTTACTGATAACGCTGTCAGAGCACCACCACTGTATATGCAACACCATAGTTTGATCTGCAGTCAAACCAAGGAAGTGGTACAAATTCTGTCCATATGTAAACAGTGTGGACCAGCCTGTAGCACCAATGCATGCTGTACAATGTGTGCTTTCAACACCTGCAGCCCAGGTTGTTGCAGTATAACCCAGCACTGATCAAATGTGACAAATGTAACTGGTTCACTAACTTCATAACCTCTCCAAAATGTACAGTGTTTGCAATTTAAGTTCTTCATGAGTCAGTTCAAGATTTGTTTTTCATTCAGTCAGACTTTGGAGCCATCGTTCCTCTTGGACGGGGCTGTAATTAGTTTGCACAGTTTCCATCAGTCTCCACATCCTCCTTTGACGCCTGCTACAGTGTTTCCTCCTCATCCTCGGGTGTTGCACTCGTATTTAGAACCGGCAGATTCTCCTTCAGTGAGATATCGTCCACCTGCTTAGGTCCACTGTCCTCAGGCTCTTCAGGTATGGACGGATCTGAGTTACTGATCACGTATCCCGGGAGGGTGGCGTGCATGCTGATCGCCGGGGGGCCCGCTCCCCGATAAACACGGCTGGAGACGAGCGTGGTGGAGCGTGTGGAAGGCCCGCCTCCAGCCAGGTGGGACTGACTGGTGGTGCTGTTGTTGTTCAGCCCCACGACCACAGAGCCGTAACGGTAGCGGCCGCACACCACAGGGCCCTCCCACTCGAAGGCCAGGTTCCAGCGTGTCCACGTTTTCTTTATCTCTGTCTGGACCTGTGGGAATGGACAGAAGAGAGGTATTTCACAGCAAATATATCAGATATCTGGATCTTACAAATGCTGTTTGGCTTGTGCAGAGGAAGGTAGATGTTTGCTGTTACTAGCTTCAGGTTCTATTTTCAGTCCAGCCACTTAATGATAGCAAACATTCACTTTGCCCGAGCTTGTTTGCTGGACACAGCTGTCTACAGTTTTCTCTTGGCCAGCTGATAAAATAAAAAATAAAAAAAATCCCTTATGCAGGCTGCAATATGTGGGCTGAATGACTAAAACTGTGCATTAGGAGCAGCTTTAAGCTCCATAGAGCTGCAGAGTAGGATGTTAATCTGAGGGTTGGCTGAGACCCTTTTACATTACATGAGTCATTTGGTTCAGTGATAATGCAAAATAAGAAAAAGCTTCATGGAGCACAAGGTTTTGAAGGATGAAAGCGAGCGCAGCACAGCACAATGAGGAAGAAAATTGACAACAGGGGAAAAGAACTGGAGATTTTGTGAAGATACTGTGTGCCACTGGTGCAAATAAATCTTTGAGCGATTATTTTAATATGACAGAAAACCCTAAAGTACACTGTCCACTCACCTCTCCATTGCAGTAGCAGTAGATAATGGACACAAAGAAGCCCTGAAAAGAAGAGATCAACATACAAATTGTGAGATTAGATCACAGTTTGATCACATCTGACATCAAAGGTCATATTTATCTTGGTTCAATACACACAGTAGAGGCCAAGGGATTTGTGATTTCACAGTTTCAAAGTTCACAGATTTCCAATACAGCAGCCACTGAAGAGATTTAGACTGAAATGAAAATGATTCTTTCTGAGTGGATTGTGCCTCAGTTTTCACTAACATGAATTTGCAAAAGTTGCTCAAACAAATAACTTTACAAAGGGATATTTAACATTCTTATACATTGCAGACGACACCACTATCTTCAGAGAAGTAGTTTCACACCTCACTGCCTGCTCACTAAGCTGCTTTTCAGCTCAAACATGAAGCAATGTAGAAAACATGAACAGCCAATTTCAAGTGATCATATGTTTTACGTGCAATATGTTGAGCAGGAAAGTAATTAAAATAACAATCATGGTGCATGGCACATAACGGCAGTGTTCCTAGTTTGTTTCCAGTTGGGGACCAGTGTTGCATGACTGTCTTTAAAGTTCATAGCACAATCAATGAGGAGATTTTACATTGTAAGTCTTTTCAGTACAACATTGTCAGGTGCAAAAGACGATGTAAAATGTAAAGTTTTTGGTGCCGTCATATCTGCTCTCAATTTGTCTTTTCGTGTAATCTCCTGCTGAACATAGACTAGGCTGTATGATCTGTAAACACATACTAAATATGGCTCTGAAAAAAATACAGGATGAGTGATGCCACAAATTATCTTACCACATTTCCTCAAAAATAAAGCGTGAGCCAAGTTAGTAAATTGATAATAACAAATAAATGTGGGGCAACAAATACAGGCCAGGGGAAAAAAAACCCGTAATACTAGTAGTGGTTTACTGAGCCAGTGTGGAGTTACGATACAGATCTGCATAGATACTGTGAGGATCTTTGTTCAAGGCCATTCCCCATGTCCAAGGCCATTTTTATCATTTGCATACCATGGTTTTTAGTTGTAATTGCTCACGCTGATGTGGCTGGAGTGACGCACATCAGGTGGTACAGTGTAATGTTAGCAGCTATTTTGGCATAAAATCTAAAATAAATTAATGGCCTGAGGAGTAAATAAGTTCTATTACTTCTGGTTCATTAGATACACCATCTGTGGCGTGATTAAATATATTTGCAGTGTGTTATTCAGCATGGGTACATTCATTAATAAGATAAACCACAAGCTTCTAACAAGACAGCCTCATGATGATTTGCATGCTCGAGTCTTGGCCCATTCAGTCTATTAAAAGAATTTGTACCTAGAACAGAAGGATAATGTCAGTGTGAGTCACGCTGCCTCACTCTGTACGCTGAACTTCACGTCTTGGTTTACAATCTGGAGTTTGGTATCATTCAGGTAGAAATAAATTACTTCACTTTAATTACGAATGATTTATAGATATTATTAGTATCATTTGTAAAAGAGGTCCACATACCTGGAGATAAAACTACACAGTACAGCACCTGACGAGGTTGTTTCTGGTTAACCTTGTTTTCTGTGTTTGTTCTTGATTAATCAACTCTCCTTCTTCTTCCTTCTGATCGTCCCCCATGCTTGGAGAGATGGTTGGGTCATCTTGTTTGGCATTATTTCTTTGTCTTGGTAGCTTATTTGAATTAGGCAGCCTTAGTTAGCGGTGGTGGCTGGTCCAACGACTCCTTCATCACGACCACCACCCCTCTTTTGTTGTTCCTGGCCGGCGCCCACAGCCCTTTTCATTTCTGTCTTAATTATTTCTTGGTTTATAAATGGTTACCTTCTTTAAAATAAAAGCTTGGGTTTTGTCGAAGCATCAACTTTTGTGCTGTTGTCCTTTCATGTTACTGGCCTCTTTTTTTTTTTGCTTGATCCATGGTTATTGTTTAGTTTTAAGAGGCTGTAACAAAGACGTCATCAGGAAAAAAAACCCTCTTCACTTGTGCTGCACAACAGAGCCACTTGACAACAGCAGCATCTGTACGTGCACATGATTAACTCATCTCATATGAATAAACAGGCCAGGAGGGCTGGCTCAGTCCTGCACTGCTCTCCAGAGTCTGTGGAGCAGGTGGGTGAGAAGAGGGTGTTCACCAGGCTGACATCCATCATGGACAACACCTCTCTGCATCAGACTGTAGGTGGACTGAGCTGCATCCACAGTGTATTAAAGGAAAGCTACCACAGATCATTGATCCCTGCAGCTGTCAGACTGATCAACACCAGCCTGACATAACAGTTTTATCTGACATCCATCTGTCTGATTTTTACTAACCCTCTCCCGCTGTCATGTTTGTTTTCACATTTTTCACTTACACAACCTCACCGCTGCTTTATTTACGTGTTTGTGATTAACATCAGTCAAATTTTGGCAGAAAACTTCTGGTGAGTCTCAGAGAAAACAAAACTTACTCTGTGATCAAAGAAATAACTTTTTACAAACAAAATGGATGTTTTTTTTTAAATATTAGGATTCTTGAATGCACGATGATTGCAGCTTGTTTGACTTTTACTGTCTGATCTTCTGCAGTATAATTTGATTTGCTCCAACTTCATTTTTACATCAAAGGTCTAATTTCCTAATAACTTTCCTCCATCATTAATTTTAAAGATTAAAATTGCAATCAGTTCATAGATTTAAGTCAGAACTATTCAATCAGCTGCTTAGCTGACAAAGTATGGAAAGCTCAAAATATACTGTGTAACTTAGTTAACATACAGAAAAGGTCTCACCCACACTTACATGTAATCAGCAGTTGCTCTTTTAAACTTAGACCGAGGTCAATTACAATACTGAATTAATGTCATTGTCAACCTGCTTCACTGAATAATGAGTCTTCCCTCTGACACTGACAATCACCCAGAGTCTTTTAAAGAAGATAATTGTGGTTAGTTAAACTGTGTGACATGAAAATGGAAAGGTTACAATGAGTCAGCTCCAAGTGGGAGGCACAGATCATCACTTTATGATCTATGGACTCGCGTTTCAGTGCTGATTTTGACCGTGACATCTTTTTTAAATCATTAATGGCTTGGTCAGAATGATAAAGAAATAGAAAAAGCTAATGAGTAAAGTATGAATTAATGTATGTTGAGTTCACCCCATTCTTTTGTAAAATCAAAAGAAAAACCTTTAAATTTTTATCATAGGCGTATCTTTTAACATAGATGGTGTGGCTATTTTACCACAAGAGGGCAACAGTGTTCAGGCTATAGGTCATGTGTGATCTCTGAGTGCATTCAAGTTACTGCTGAGACATGTGTGGTGGTGTTTTCAAATAAAAATGCATAATGACAGTTCAAGTTTCAGCTGATCTCTATGAACTGTCAGTAATCAAGACATCTGCTAATTTGCAGACAGCACAGTCATTAATCAAACGGACACGTTTTATGCACATATAAATTCATATTTTTCTGCTGGATGCACAAACTTCCACCAGCGGTTCTTCTGTGTATAATTGCAGTTTGACAGCGTATATCAGTCAAGTAAGGAAACAGATGGAGCAGATGCCTGAGGCCTTGATGTGGATTCACAGAGGCTCACCACAGTAACAAGTTTTATTATTAACCCACCTATTCACTGCAGAGGATTACTGAACTGGGAAGAGCCAATTGTGCAATTTTAGGGACATTTGTACATTACTAAAAATAACATGTAATGCAGGCAGTACCTGAAATGAGTTGAAGAACAGCTCACAGTACATGCGGATCTCCCAGCTTGATCCCTGAAAAGTATAAGGCATCCCAACAAGGATGATGTAGTGGATACCAAACACCAGCACGAGCACAAGGGTGGATTTTGCCAATTTCCTGTGAAAACACAGACACATTCATGAAAATATATATAGGTAATGTTGGTTTGATAATATGTTATGTTCAGTCACTAAAATGTAAATCATAAGCTTGTGATAACTATGCTGTATGTCTCCAAACAGGTGGCAGAAATTGAAATGTCTTATCATCACATTTCCAATCAAAAATACACTGGAGAAAAAAATATTATGAACAAGGATAAGCCATGAAAACATCCAGTGTGATTAAATAAACAACATCTCAGGGCAACCCATCAATTTCTGTAAAACATGTACGGCTGCAACCTTTACACTATAATGATGCTGCACATCTCATTTTACACAACTACATGATAGTTTGTCAGTGACTTCCTGTTTACAGCTTTACTGCTAATAAATATAAAACTAGTGTTACCAGATAGGACAGTCATTTTGTTTTACATTACAATATATAAAAGCTAGTGTGACTACTGTAGGAAGATGAACAAGCAGCAAATGCATTTTGTTTGCCAGGTTAATAGAGTCCACTTCTGATATGTATTTGTTAAATTAATTGTTTGCCATGCTCACATTCCTGGCTGTGTTACAGAAGTACAGGGGAAGATTTCAATTATTGTTTACAAAAAATACTTATTCATTAGTTAATATTAATTATTTACTCTGCTGACCCAGGGTCTCTCTGTCTGTCTGTCATCAATATAAACACTGCAGCTCAGTGTTTGCCACCACTGGAGAAATCCTCCAGTTGGAGGATCTGACCTGCAGAAACACTACATGGTAGTTTAGGCTGCCACATGCATGTGATCTTCAGTTTGCTCTGAGCATAGTAACTTGCAGTCGGTTAATTCTAATGAATACATCACTCTGACCAATGCTAAATATGTATATACATGCATCTTAATAATACAGAGGAAAAACAAAGCATTATTCTTTACATTCATGGTGATGTTGATGCACAGGGCTGAAAACAAAGAATCAAGTAAGAAAGATGGTCACCACTCAGATTTTTTCTTACATTTTCCTCCTCTGTTAAAACTTCAGCTACCTGAAAAAAAAGGCAAAAGAACAAAACAAACAAATATACAAAAAAAACCCCTGAATTATTGGCCAAGGCCCATGTGACGTTTACTCTGGTTTTCAGGACCAAGGACAGCGCTCTTCAATAGACAGAACACATCATTGAAAACAGAACCTTCAGTCCTAATTCCCATTTTCACCAACTGTAGAAACCCACAGAGCGCTGGGAAACGACAGAGAGACCACTGTGAGCTGTAAACAGCTGTTTGTACACACCTTCCTCTGCTGAGTTCCAGTGATTATTGTGAATTATTAAATGTAAATCAGTGATGCTTTACACACACTTTTTGTGTGTGTTTAGTTTTAACTGCTAGTATCTCTTCAGCTTTTTAAGCAGCACTTAAAAAATGTGCTGCACCTAAATACAGAAGTGCTAACCCACCTCCTTCAAAATAAAAGTCTGTTTATGATATCATATACTAATAATTCTTCACTTCACCAAAATAGTGAGGACACCGATGTTAGCAGTGATTGTGTCTCATCATAACAACTGAAACTGTTGGTAACACCTTGGAGAATAAATCAGAAGTTGTAATAAACTGGAGTAGTTACTTTTAATTACCAGTAATCTCCTGGAGCTATCAGATATTTTGAAAGGCTACATTTTGTCAACTTCAAAAATCAGTCTCTCTAAGTCCCATGCACTTATTGATGCACAGTTATTGTGCTCCCTGTCTCTATAGTTGCTTTTTTGGATGCCGTCGCTTAGATTTTCTTCTATCCATGAAACATGCTGTATTACGCTTACATTCATAGCTTCCAGTTTACTGCATCTGATCATTATAATTTTTACTGGCAAATCGTTGGCTTATCTACACAAAACAGCCTCATCTGAAGCATTCAAACCTGTACCCGTCTCAGATAATATACTGTAATTAGAATGTTTTTATCTGACACGTTGTCGCCAGAACCAGCAGGGGATAATAGTGATAATTGCAGATGAGAAAATGTGTGTGTTTGTGTGTGTGTATTGCTCGTGTTGTGAGAACACAAATCTGGTTACAGTCACCAGTGGGGATTCACTTCTTCCCTTCAAGTTCAAATTTCTGCAACAAAAATAACGTTTAACTAATAACAGTAAAAATACATTTAAATTTTAAGTCCTCATTCAAGGTTATGGTGAGAGTCAGGCTTGGAGGTAGTAGTGGTTATGGATCTGTTGGTGTGTGTTTATCACAGACTGTATATAGAAATAGACTCAGCAAGTGTGACATTACCTGTTGGTTTTTGGACCACTTTTTTGAAGCCAAGAGATCAGCCTTAATGTCACCATGTTGGTTGTTTGGGGCCAGAAATGACCATATTTGTATATGAAGGAAGGAGTGAGGAGGCGGGTCTAACCCTTGAACCTGAGGTCACTGCCCAGTGTGTATGAGACTCAACTACAGCGCTAATGTCATTGAAGACTAGCCTGTCCATCCAGCTAACCACACCCCTAAATATTCCTCTTTTTGAAGCCTAATATCTACTTACTGATGTTTTTATTTCAGATGGACAAGAATTAACTTTAGCTAATGACAAAAGAATGACAAAAAAATTATTGACTGAGTAAATCATAATTGAAAATTGCAATTTTTGAATTGATTGGAGACAGAGTTTTTTTTAAGTCAGCTTCCAGTGGTTCCCATGTGTATTGCACTTTTTACACTGGCCTCATTTTTGAGCCTCACTGGAGTCCATTTCTTTATACAGTGTACAGCAGGGGTCCCCAAACCTTTTTTGCACCAGGGACCGTTTTAATCTAAGCATTATTTTCGCAGACCAGCCTTCAAGATGTGGCAGATAAATACAGCAAACCTCTAACACCGAGCGCATCACTGGTGATACAGAGTGACTAGCATAAACCAATTTACTGTAATTCCTCTGCCATTTTGAAAGCCGACAAGCAGAGCTTCTGTACACTACCGTAATGTAGGTAATATGTACAGAACGCTGCACATCACGGCATGACTCTATTCCCCTGCATTATTGCCAAATGTATGGAATATATATGAATCGCTCCACTTGTCGGCTGTCAGAATCAGCTGGAATCACGTCACTAGCGCATATGGTCGAGGACTTATGGCGATTTGATTGACACGTCACTTTCTGTCAGCAGCTAAATGTTTGAGGTAAAAGGGTTAAGTTTGCCTTTTCCCCTTTGCAAAAAAGCTCTGCATAAAAGTTTGTTTTTTACTAATTTTCGCTAGTTTGCCGGCTTATTTTTTACTTAACCTGAAGTCACGTAGCTGACGTCAAATCCTGCTTTGTAGTATAGTCCTGTGTTCAGTATTTTCTCAACAATGTTGCTCACATATGTACAAACCAACACAGGCAAAGCAAACAAAAGAGGCCAGATGATACGTTACTGAGAGGAAAAGTAATTACAATATATAAAAACATTAATGTTGTCAACAAATGGTTGCTGCGAGTGGTGATAACTCTTATTGTCCTCTTCACCGTCGGGCTTCTCAAGCAAAAGTGGAGATGAGACGATAAGTGTGCTTGTGTACATGTGAGTTTCTGAGTGTGTGGGTGTACATGCATGTATGGGATATGAACATTAACAAGGAGGATTGGTTTCCAGTTTACATCAATGGGTGGATGTTTTATGGAGATTTGTTATTGTTGCCATGGAAATGTACTGAGTAAATTAGTACATTGATACAAATGAAATATGTTATCACCAAGTGTCTTATAGATAAATCAGCCAAATGTCCTTGTATTTGCTTAGCACGTTAATCAGTGTGAGGGCTTGTTGTTTTTTTAACATGTCCTGTCCGGCAGCTTATGAATCCAGTACCAGTGATCTGAGCACCTTCTGGTGCCTGAACTGTCTTACTCTGCAAAGGAGAACTCTGACATACTCCTCCTGATGCACTCTTTATTAACTTATTGTTAATTTGTTCAACAGGCCATCGGACCGGAGTGGACAGATAGAGACAGAGGTGGGGTGGGGGTGAGAGAGGGAGACAGTACAACACAACAACTGTGAAAACAATGACAGCACTTATGTAAACCATTACAAACCATTACTGATTACATTTACATTCACACATTTACATTGTGAGAGGGGAAACAAGACAAAACCAGGAAATAAAAAAAACCAACAAACAAAGAAAAAAAGAGGGAAAGGAAAGTGCAGTTCACCCTCTGCCTCAGGGGGGCGAGTCAGCTGAGACCCAAGCTACCAAAGTCCCCAGCGACCCCCCAGACCCAGGGAACCCACAGCCACATGCCCCCAAGCCACCCATCCATCCAGCCTACAGAGCCACCAGCAGGAGAAAGCAGACGGAAGCGGCCCCCTACAGGGGAAAAGCCAACGGCCAAGGGACAGAGCGCCATTTGTTGTCACTAGATGTCTATTCAGATGGTCAACATGGGAGAGGATAAAGAAGCTACACTGTAAAATAAAATCTGTAAATTCTGTAATATTTTTTCCCCATGTATTTTGCAAATGTTTCAAATTTCCAAAGTACAAAAATAGACTGAATTTACACATCTAATGTAAAATAACCTGAAATCGTATTTCAACTTATTGCATATAAATAAAGACTCTTAAAATACACACTCACATATTTTCAAATTTTCTTTCTTTTCTTTTCTTTTTTTATTTGATAGGGGAAACAGTTGAAAAATGAAAAGCTGCGATGACTGAGCAACAGAGATGGCGCACAACTCCCGACAAATTTTTAGTACACAGTTCACAACGAACTCCAACTCTGGACATGAAGTGAATGGTCAGTGTTATACATGTGGTCAGCTCAGTACAAACCTGTACTGTTTCCTGGTGTCATATCTCCCTGCGTTTGTCTCTCGAATTTTAGTGGCCAGCACTCGCACGATGTTCACAAACAAAATAAAGTTGAGCTGAAACAGAAGAAAAGACACAGGAAATGTTTATATTGTGCAGTAAATGTCGGAGGAAATACTTACTCAGAAAACTATAAAAACTGAGAAGTTAAATGAAGTCTAATTGGTGATTTGAACATATTTTCAAGCCGTCTATGTTTCACAAAGTAGGATGAAATATTATAGATTAAGTGGCTGCAGATTAATTTTGTGGTTCGCAGTAGTAAATGAGTCATATAAATGCCCTAATGAGGAAAAACACTTTTTGCAAAGTTTTGTGATTCTTCTTAAATACTTTTAATACGACTGAAGCAAAGCAATTTAAAAAATGCAAATTGAGGCTTATGTTTTCTGCAGCCAAAGGCTTAGACTCCTAAATCATCATACTCTCAATCCCACACAATGCATCACTTGGATGAGCCTGAATAAGCCTCAAAATACACACACAACATCCCAAGAACCAACAGTACTCTGCATGTAGACATAATCCTGACACACAACAGGGTTTTTGATTTGAAGCATTTTACCTCAATCAAGAGTTTGGATGTAGTTTCTTCACGAGGCTTCATGTTCACGCCCTCTGCTCCTTATCTCTCCGTTAATATCACAAGTAAACAGCCTGAAGAAATTAACACTGCGACTAGTGCCAAGGAGCAAATGTCTCCCTTGTTATTTGAACCCATATTAATGAGAAATCTGAAAACTGTGACTTTGTGTGAAGACAGGAAGAGGTAGGATTTAAACTGTGAACCCACAAACAGCAGCATGTTATCATATTTCGGCCATTAAGGACTGTGATGATTATTAATGTCATCATTCATGTGGAAAAAGAACATCTTTATAAATAAAATCAAACCATCCACCTGCTACACAGAAATGTAAAGTCTCTACAAATATCCATGAATATAGCAGCATGTGGCAGGTGTTTGACATGTCGTCAACAGTAATATTCATCCAATTTAATTGCCTCTGTGTGTGTCCGTGTGTTCGTACATTTTCGACAGTACGCTGAGCAAGAAATAGAAACATTAGTCGTGCATTCATAATTGAATACGTCTTTGTGACCTTCACATGTTGTATTAAAAAAAAAGTGGGTACACACAGCACAGTAATGAGTAATGTAGTTGATTACTAACGGCGTTACAGTTACTTGACTACAAATAGGTTTGTTACTGTGTCACTTCGTGGAAAGAGGAAACATCTTATGTCGCCTTCAAATGGGGTCGTGTTTAGAGTACCGAGTCCTCGGACTTTTTCAGAGGTGTGAGGAGATGAACCTCTATCAAGTGTTACACTGTGCTCAAGATCCCCATGGAGAGGAGCCTGATCTCAGCAACTCATTTTGAAATTTGCTGTTGGCTCTGGTGTCTCTGTAGAGGTTAAGCACAGATTTAATTTGTTGCAGGTTTATCCCTCGACTGTCTATGGATTTATCTGACAGACAACAGACTGGATAAGTGGAAAAAGACAAAACGAGACAATGGATGAAAATCTACTTTGTTCACAGGTGAATTAGTTTCTCTGAGTGAAAAGTTATGGTTCATAACTTGATATTTTTTGCTCTAAAGCACTGCTATTATACCTTGGACCGTTAATGTGCTTTTTTATATTTTAATTTATATATGTTGCAAATAAAATGAATGCTGGTATTTTGGTATATCATTTGATTTTACAGTAAATATCAAGTACAGTGTATATAACAGAGCAGAAACCTCTACTGTGTATATAACTGAAGTATCAACAGAAGTAGCACAAAAGTAACGCAAAAATAACTTTTGTTGGTGATAAGTTGCTTTTATAATGCAGTAGGCTAAATGAAAAGTAACTGAGTCATTTTCTGACAGAAGTAACTAGTAACTGGAATTAGTTACTAATTATCAGTAACTTGCCCAACACTGCTGATTCATCATGCAGTACTATCAGGGAAGTGCCTGATCAGTCTCAGATTTACCAGAAACACAGTCAGAGACATAAAGAACTGTCTGCAACTTTAAAACAAGAAGGCCTCAAAGAATCCACATCTCATCATCATCAAGATACTGTGATGGTCTAAGTCCACATCCCAACACCTTACCTGCCAGCCTCCTCAGAAACTAATGGTGGCAAATCTACCAGCAGGATCTCCTGCTGTTTTAAAGACAAAGGGTAGAGATGCCAAATAGTATTTTGATATTGGCTTTGTGTAAGTTAGATCCACGCTTGACTTTTAGTCCCTAACATTTCCCTAGCTTGCTTACAAAACAGTAACTTAGAAAATACTGTAGGTGTCCCAACATAAAGTACTGATTCACAACCAACATGAGACATAAGGAAAAATATATATTTACAGTAACTATTAACTTTAAACAAACGATAAACACAAAAAGTAGCTTTGTTAGTTGAGATGAGCATATTTATATAGTTACATAAAACACCACATGAAGTCAACGCTGCCTGTGGCCATTAAACTCTTTAGCTCCTCCCTCATTCAAACTCTGATCATGTATAGAAATGGACGAAGCAACCAGGTCTCAAAATCGAGGCCAATGTAGAAATCCAAAAACCTGTAATACCCACAGTGGCCACTAGATGCTAGCTCCAACAACACTCTGACTCCAATTAACTTCAATTCAAAAATCATCATTTTCAATCACGAATTATAACATAATTTGTCCCACAAGTTATTCCGATGTCATTAGGAAAACTCAACTGTTGTTATTGTGAGCTGGTGGTCAGCACAACAATTTACAATGTGCAATAATTACACTGCACGATGCAATAATTTAATGTAATTCTACAATAGTTGCACAAAGCAGTGATATTTATGTGTATTTATTGGCATGTGTATTGTCATATTGGATTTAATCTCAATATTATTCTGTTTCATATTGATATTTAATTTATATTTCTTAGATCCTTCAACTGACCCAGAGAATCAATAAAATATTCAGATTCAGATCCTGAAAAAAAGATTTGATGTTTGACATCACTGCTGCTGCAAAGGTACTCAAGATCAAACTCACCCAAGATCAAACTCATCCTTGGAAATGATTCTGGATACTGGAAAAACCAGTATCCAGAATCATTTCCAATATACCAGCATCTTTGGAGCAATTAATGGATTTGAGCAAAAGTGTAAAAATGTAATTACAAGCTAAAAACCCCATTAAAATATTGACAGGCTGTTGTTGTTGTTCACATCAGACTGATACTGTAACTGCATATTGCTTCTGTCTAATTACTACAATGCTGGTGTCAGTGTGCTGTGTTGAGTAGCTGATTAAACACAGCAGGAGTAAACTTTTTAAGCTCATCAAAATTCACAATTTATTGGATTGTAATTTTATTTAAATGAAAGTGAATACACTTGTTGGTTTAAAAAACATGAGACATTGATCTGGTGCAACCGTTTTATTCCTGTTGTGAACTGATCAACCCTGTGAGTTATCAAAGTCTCATTTCTCACTAAGCTCATGTGGGAGTATTTCTAAGTAATCCACTGTGCACAAGGATTGTAGCGGTCTATCGACAGTGGAGCACCTGGTCTCATTTCTGCAGGTTCACTCTCTCTTTGTGTCTCCAGGCGATCCTCTGCTCCAGCCAGCCGTTCATTAGTCCTGATAAAGCAAAGCTGCCTCTGATTAGAATCTGCAGGAGATTTATTTCCAGTCACAGCTTGGTGGCGACTTCAGTCACGCAGCAGACAGCAACATGCAACCAGTGTCGCAAGATGTCTTTCAACAGCCGTGCAGTTCTGAGACAGTTTGGTCATTAATTTAGAGGCTTTTGGACAAGTGTCTGTCACAGCACAACACGGACTCTTCCTTCATCTCTCCTTTCCTAATTTGTGGTTTGTCGCAGCTTCCAGGACTCGAATCCTTCTCCCTGCTCCAGCAGCTGTGTCTGCACAGACTGTGGAGTCAGAGACACAGCAAAGGCTGTTGCTTTTGAATTTGAGTCATATATAGACAGATGAGATATTATTTTAAAGTTATCACTACATAGTTTGGATGACATGAATGCAAACTTTTTTATGTACACAGATCACATAAAGCATTTAAGTCATCACCGTTGCTAAGGAGGGAGTGTTTTCACTTACACTGGTTTCTCTGTTTGTTTGCAGCAATACTGAAAAAAGGTACAAACAGATTTCAATGTTTTCATGTTTGGGGTTTTTTGTTTGTTTGTTACTTTGTTTTGAAAGAGTGATAGTATATTACTCAAAGAGAAATCTATTATATTTTGAGCAAGCTCAGATGATGGGATCCTATGTGGAAAAAAAACCCAGAATATCCATATCTATTTTTATCTTTACCTACCTATCCTATCTATGTTTTAAAATCCATAACTTTGCCTCATTTTATAGGATTTTGTTTATAATCTACATGTTCATGCAGGATGTCGACAACCTGAGTCAATTTGGTGGAGATCAGGTTTCATCTGTGGATGCAGTAGATCAATAACACATAAATTAGTTTGTTTTGATCTGAAAACACTGATCAGTGCTTTCTAGTTCACTGATGTTTCTGTACAAAACACTACACACACTGAACCGGCTGTAGAGTACATATGTGCATGTATAGTAGAAGTATATTTCAATTTAAGTACCACGTCTAAATGATTATACTCAGTAATAAGACAAGCCAAAGTCATCCTATATAATGATCTGTAGTTTGTGCTTGCCTCAGTTTCTATATGAATATTTAATATGTCTGTAGTATTTGTATGGACACAGGACACCAGTGGTTCTGTTGACCCCCTTCACAGGAAAACATTTAATCCAAAACATTGATGTAAAATTAAGATATTTCACAAAGCAGTCAGCTTCACTGGACTGCAACATCTTTGGAATAAGGAGGATGCTGGACGAGCATTTTATAGCTATGGGTTTGTTGTTGGCAACAATTACTGCATTCCCTACCTCACCTTGATCTAACACTTTAGTCATGAATATATAAATATGCCAAGCTAGTGAACAACCAAGAATGAAATGAAGACTTTTCCAGCTGCACAATCGTCCTCTCATAATTGTTTGGGCAACAAACCAACTCATTTTTTTGTGTTTGTTTTTATGTGGTTACAGGAAAGTGGGTTGAAGCAAAGATAGTAGACAATAGAGGACAGTCGGGTGCACAGGTGTTTTCAGGAGTTTCAGTCTGCTTTCATTACTCTGAGCCACAGACCTGTATGTGTTCAGGGCTGATTAGAGCAGCGCTGAGTGGGGCTCAGGTGAACTCGAGGGCGTCCAGCTGTGGATCTTACACAAACTGACCTGACATCACCTCATACGCCTCATTTGATTCTGTGTTTACATTTCACATACACACCATCAAAGATCTGTAATTACCAAAATTTGTAATCCCTTTGTGTAGCTGTAAAACTGCTTATACATGAGCATTTAATGACAGAATAGCTGATTTGCATACAAATGGAAATGATCACAAAGCAGTCTTTATAGAGTTTGAATGTCAATTAGTCTATAGTTTGACAATTTGTTGATGAGAGACAATTAAGTGCCGTGGTTACTCTCCATAGAAATTAACTGCCAGGTAAAATGGCTCCAGAGGCAAAATGCTGAGTGCTGAGCAGCACTCTGGAAAAATCTTTCCTGGACTGAAGTTGAAAAACAAGCAGCACTATGGCATGAGCAGTGCACTGCATACCAACGGGATCAAATACTAATGGTGAAGGAAGCATCAGCTGCACCTGTGATCCTGGACTCCTGACCAGTCACTGAGGGGAAATTAACTCTAAAGTTTACCAAAAAATGTCAAGTATCATGCAAAGAAGACTGAACTAAAGATTGTTACTAATTCCACCTACTTTTTTTATTTAGCTGCACTGTTGATGGTTATAGTAACGTGTTCAACAAAGACAGAAAATATCATCATTGTTGTGTTATTAGCTCAAGAACATTTGGTTTGTGAATCAATCAGGAAATATCATATTTCTTGATGAACTATCTGGAAAAATGGGTTCACACACTTTTTTGTTGCCTCTGTAAACATAGTTGTACAATTTCTGAACAATAGATATTAGCCAGTATTAGCTAATACAAGTCATAGAGATGGCTGTTTTGTTACAGACTGTAAACTGGTTTCACGGGTACACGCATTTATTTTTATACAATATACACTTAAGGTCTTGCTTGAGATAAAAATAAATGTGTGTACCTGTGCAAGCAACGTAATAAATTATTACGTTATTAGCCAAAAGTTATTACGTTATCGGTTCAGGACTTTTATTACATTATCGGCTGTTATTATTTTATTGGCTTCAACACACTGGGATGTCTGGCTTTGTTGATGAGTTCAGTCTTTTTGTAGCCACCAGTAAAAGGGACTATTTTCTTAGAAACTCGTCAAGTTGCCTTCATAGCCAACAGCAAAGTGTATTTCAAACACTCCTCTTCTTACCCCAATTGCTGTCAAGATGGGAACTTGATAAATCCACTTGATGTTACCAGCACTTAACTCCCAGCACCTGCAAAAGATCCAAGACAAAAAAGAAAAGAAAAAGGAGGACAAGTCATTACTTTTAGGTTAAAAAAAATGTGCCAGGGGCTGCCACACAACTTCAAAGCACAACACTTTCTTCCTCATACAGAAGCTAGGATGTTATTTTTTATCAAATGTGCCCCTTTTTCTTCCAGCATATTTTTTTGGACTGTGGCAAAACAACTCGATTTTCTAACTTTATCTTTTCAGCTTTTCCACAGCATTGTACACTTCATATACTGACAGCATCTGACCCGACAAGTTCCCAGCATTTTTTCAGAGTTATATTGCATGTTAAATTATGCATCTCTAATTGTATTTCGCTGATGATTCAAATGCCACCACAATTAAGCGCTAATTACACCATCCTAAAATCCTCTTCCTGTGACTCTTTTCATGTTTATTTTGAAGTTCATCCTTCAGACTTGTTGACCTTTTTAAAATCTTGTGGATGTATTTTTGAAACCTCTGTGTCCTTTAACTTTTTGGATGTAACGGAGCGCCTGCAGGTCGACACAGTGTGACTTTTTCCTCTCTCACCTTGCATCTGCGAGCGTTGCCCTGACAATTGCCCACACTGCCACAAAAACAGCTGGAACACCTGAAATGACACAAAACAAACTGTGAGTCATTATTTGAGTGATGTCAGATTCATTGTCCAGGTGACATTTCACATTTCCAGTATCAAATCAAATCAAATCAAATCAAATCAAATCAAATTTTATTTCTATATCACTTTTCCTACAGTTTTGTAACACAAAGTGCTTCACATGTTAAAAAGAAAGAAATTAAAACAACATACATATTTCCCCCTCCCCTTCCCCTCTCACACACACATACATACACAAATACACACACACACCCTACACGCCCACCCATCACCAACCCCCACTGCCCTCCCCGACCCCACACTAGCTACAAAAAAATGCTAAGAACAATTCTGATGTTGTATCAGAGTATAGATACAATGACACCTAAGGTAGGATAAAAACTATACTATTATTATTATTTTTTTAATCATAGTGAATAACCCAAAGTACTTGAGAGCTGGAAATGGGAATTCATAAAAGAGGATATTATGCACATTTACAGCTTTATATTTATAGTCCTGGCCTCCTCTGAAGGAGTAACGCATAGATTGCTCTTCAAAAAAGTTCATATTTATCCTATAATAGCCATTTACACAGGAGACTGAAGCCATGGGACAATAAACGAGCAAAGTACTGGAAATTCAAACCAGTTCGAACACATTCAGCACAAGAAAGATCACAGCAGGACATCTCTGTTTGGTAAATATTACATCTATTAGCAGCTTATTGTGCCACATACATAACAGTGGATTCAGTATTTTAATCACAACCCATATGTGAAATGTAGTCTGTGTGTGTCCATATTACTTGGAGCATGTGAGGGAAATGCTGGAAAATGGTAAATGAAGTGGAAAATGTTGCTAAGGGGAAATACTGAAGGTAACGTAGCTGGTAAAATGTGTGTACAGTGTCTTCGTGCACTGCTGCAGTACATGAGAAAAAAATATCTGTTATTATTCAGGAAAGAAGAATTGTGAAGGGAGTTAGCCCCGGAGCTAACGTTAGCAAACATCAGACTGATTCAAACTGAACCATTTCCAGGCTGGTGAGGTAGACCCACGTCTCACCACTAAATCATCAGCCGAGGTCATTGCTGTGACCGGAGACTCCTGCATATTTCCTTCATGCAGGACGATCATCCGTGTGTTTTGATTCTGCTAACACCGCTTGTGGGAGATGACACTATCGCCACATGACTGAATCCTGCATGCTGATTGGCTCCTGAGGCACGAATTCAGGAAATGAGGACTTTTATGCACCTCTCTTTTACCATCTACGTAAACTTCTTTCCTTTGTTTTATTTTTGAGATAATAATAATAAATAGTCGATTACGCAAAACTACACATCGTCAAAACAGTGTTTACGATTATATCGTAGACAATATATATCGCCCACCTCTAGTCACACCAAACACTGTAACTGTATTTAAACAGAAAACATGGAAAAGCATAATGGGCCTTCTTTATGGAGTGTCTGAAAGTGATTGAGGAGAGAATGAAGAAACAGGACAGAAGTTTACTTTGTTAAAAACAGTGTTTATGGTATTTGTTGAATTCAGCGGTGAAACTAAAGCCCTGGCACTTAGTTTCCTGCATTGTCCAATCATTTTTCTACAGTCCGTTACAAGCATTAAGCACAGCATGTGTGGTGCTGATCGGTTTTAAAAATAATCTCATACACTGGAAGAATAATGACCCTCGCAACTATACATTTACACAGTAGGAAACACTTTCATTCATTGCCTGTCAAGTCTCAGCACAAGCGACAACTTCAAGTGCATTTATAATAGTTGGTCTGTCAGGAGGTCTGGAAATGGTCTACTACTGTAAAACAACAGCGGTGCACAGCAGCACCCCTTCATACTGCAGTGTTCACACACACATTCACACTTGCTGTCATTTCACATCATATGAAGGAGCTGCCCTCAAAAAACAACACCTCCTAATGTTCAGGTCTTAGCTCCTCATGTTTCCCTGTCTGTGCCTCCCTTGTGAGACTCTTCTCTTGTGTACCCTTGTTTAGTTTTACTTCTGGTAATTGTTATGTCTCCCTCCTCTGTGATTGGGTGCCCCACCTGTGTTTGATTACTCCTTTGTACTCTGTGTATATAGTCTCATCTCTCCATCTTACAGTTTCCAGTTTGTTGTGTTACACTGTTTGTCCAGCCATGTGCTCCACTCTTGTCTTGGCTTTAGTTGAGGTCTCACTTTTTGCTTTCATCTGTGTTTGGATTAACCACAATTTGGGCTTTTTATCCTGGCTTCTGGTTGGCAACATTTTCAGTTTTATTAAATCCTTCAGTTGTCTTGTGTCTGAGTTTAGATCCTGTTTTCATTCCCATAAAACACTCTCACTGCAACCATACTTTATTCAAGTTGAGTGAGTTGCTATTGGTTTTATTTCGACTCCAGTTTTGTTCAATCGATTTGTAAATCCTTTGCAAAACACTTATCAAAGCATCAAACAGAATCAAAAGATCGATATCCTCCTCTTCTCTCAGTCTGTTCAGAAGTTTTAAATTTACATCTCAGGTCTTGCAAAAACCTACTCTGCACTAAAGTCACAGCATTGATGTTTTAGAAATCAACTTTCAAACGGTATCAAAACTGAAAATGCTCCAGCAAAGATTAATTCAATCTGGAAAGTAGACAGCAGTTTGTGACTGCTGCATGATTAACCAACCCCTGACATCTAATGCAACCTCAAGATTACATTTGAATGCATCTGAAATTACTTGGTGATAAGTTTGTGATTGTGGACGGGCAAAATTGAATCCCTTAGAAGAAATGTCACCTCTATCATCCCCCTAAAAAAATAACCTCTGCATATGGCAGCTTCATTACAGTTAACATAGTTGATCACTGAAGCTTTAATTATGTGATAAGTGCTAGCCCATCTTACAACATATATTCTGCTAACTGGAGACATTTGAAATTAATTCAGTCTTATCGGAAGCTCAAAAGAGAAAATGAAGAGAGAGGCGGACAGAGATGAATGGGACTGAGAGAACAGAGGAAAGTGAAAGGATGTAATCATCATCTTGTGATGGTGACTGAGTTACTTCACAGAAAAAGTTAGAGGCTTATATTGATTGTTCAGTGGATTTTTGATGGTAGCTCCTGAAAGAAACACGTTTTCAGCCATTTTACATAGTCAAATGAACTATAAGGCTTGTGTGTTAACATCAATGTACAAATAGTTAACTGTGGCACAACTTTCAACAGCTATTCAACACATCCCTGTCAGATTGATTCATACTGTCAGCCAGAGTGTAACTTTACTGGTTAAAAAATAAGGTGTAGTTTTCAGCTGATAGTGAAATCTATCAGACAGATCTTGTCTGTAAAGTGTTGCTGGGAAATGCTTTCCCTTCCTTATCTATCGCTGGTTTCAACACTGTCAAGCTGAAGCCTTGCAAAACATGAGCTGAACATTTGTTTCCAAGGTTTCCAGGAAAAAAAAAATAAGAGGGTGAAGGCATCATTTGTCAAGAAATGCATTCTGCTCAATGCTGTGAAAAGGAAAAGCCGATTTAAGGTACTACATGCAGATTTTTGCAGTATCAGTGCTGTGGAGCAGTGTTTTTTCAAGTCGGTAGTAAAAATAACAACAAAAGAAAATGTTTTAACCACCTCATGCTATACCTGTGTTTATATTGTGCAGGCTCGTTGTCGATATGAACAAAGTTTGGTCATAACCACAATATAGGCCAGAGGAAAACCAGCGGTAAATACATTTTTGTCCCTGCAAATATTTCACAATAAAAGCCCAATTAAGAAATGAAAGGCGTCTGATCTCAAAAGTAGTGGGCTTTTATTTTGAATTAATTACAATGTAACTTAGATGTTGTGTTAGTGTCACTAAAGTATACAGAAGTCATAGGTTCTGTTGTAAGGGCAGGGAATTGAACGCTGTCATACATTTCATTCAGATAATAATGTAACTAAAAACATTACACATGTATTCTGGCTTTCGTAAAACCTGCAACATTAACATCAAGCTGTGATGATAAAAGAATCACTTTGAGTTACAATATGTCACAAAGGAGATATGAGAAATGTTTTTTTTTCTTACCCCATCCAATAAGTGTGAAGCCCCAGAGGTATTTGGAATCTGATCGGAAAGCCATGAAGATGAGGCTGTGGAGGTAGAGGCCTTCCACCAGGATCCAGTAGTAGTTGGTGGCCAGAAAATAGATGAAGAGCAGCACCGTCACCTTGCAGCCAATCTGAGAAGAAAACATTAACACTTTTATCACAGTCTACTTGTTCGCCTGAGTGTTGACACATGGTCGTGGTGATCACAGTGCCTGACACAGACAAAATGCTCTGATTACATTATCCACCATGTTACTGTTTCAATTTGCACCAGAATGAGGAACTGCAGTAATTCTGCAAACATAAAAGTTAACCAAAGCCATCAGCTCGATCGTGAGTTAAGTGGGGGTGCCCGCTGACAATCAGCTGAAACACTGACACACAGAACAACATCAACAGGATTTTGTTGAGCACTGACACCGTATAAAACCAGACTCTGTACCTCCTAGACCCTTTTTAGACATCGGATCGGATCACAAGTGGACAACCAAAATGCATGTTTGTTAACACCTGAATTTAACATGTATCTCCAATGAGTCCTGCCGACCTGTGTTCAGATGTCAATGTCGGGGCCTGCACACCGGAGAGTGGCAGATTTTGTAAACAGTTAGCAACGTTAGCAAAAAGACGTGAAGGCAAAATGATTCAAGGGCTATCCTGACTGATTCAGGTGACAGGACAAAGTTGTTTACAAGTAAACACAAGAAAAGCAGCCATTTGAAGACACTTTTTCTGTTACATTCTTGTCAGGGATGCATCAGGACCCATTAGCGTGTACACTACAAAAGATATGCGGCCACGTGTCCCAAACCATCTCCACATGTGGTTTGAGGGATTGGATCTCAAAGCATCTTGGTGGTCATTTAAACTTCAGGGCTGTCCACTTGTGATCCGATCAAGTCTAAACAGGGCCCTAGCTTCACACTGACATCTTTAGTTCCCAGCAGGTAAACTGGCTCACAGCCCTACAATAATAACTGCTTATTCTAGTCGTGAAATACTACATTGGTGACAGCACCTCAACTTACATTGGACTGTGCATTAAATCTGTTTTAATGGTTAATAGGTAAATCAAATTTTTAGGTTATTTGTATGCAGCAAATTCAATTCCAGTCACATTCACTGTAATTAGCCAGCAGCAGCAACGATGATGATAGTAAATGGTAGAAGAAAAAGTGAATAATGATCCCAAATGATACAGTCAGGATTATAAATGAAGAAATCGTCATGTAAATTTCTTTTTAACTCATCAACGCTTCGAAGCATACCAGTATACCTGTAGTGTACTTGTAGCTAACATCCTGATAAAATGAATGAATCCACAAGAAAACCATTAACACCATCTCAGAATAATGTGCTGTAGGATTCAGTTTGATATTGTGAGGATGGATTACAGATTATTATCATGATCAAGTATATGCCCGAGCATATCCTGTCCAAATGTTAAAGAATTACCTTGCAGATCAATGTGCAGTCCTCAATACACTTTATTTTCCTATTTCACATGGACGTTTTACCTTCACTGTGAGTGACTGTGTAGATACTGACTCTAGACGATTGTTCTGAGTCATCTAATAATAATAATAATAAAGGAGGGAAGGTTTTTCTGAGTCACACACTGATTTAGTTGTGAAATGAAATAATACAGCAGGCCTGAGATTCAGCAGAAGTCTGGCTAAAAATATTCATGTCTGATATTCTAATTCAAAAAGGTCAAAATTCATATTATGCCTCCATAGAAAAGTTCCTAAAGTTTCTGCTGTCCTGACACGACACTGCAGATGCCAAGCCAGTAGATAATTCATTGCACACCCCACAGATTTTTTTTTTTTTTATCTGTCGCTGCATCAGAGTAGAGGTGTGTTCATTTCATTCCTTAGATGGAAGCGGGGAAATTATTCCTGACAATGAAAAACATGAAACTTTACTTTTATTGTCTCGCGGCATTTCTGATTTAAATTTGTCGACAGTCTTACACAAGCTGCACTGGAGGCGACAATTAGTTACTTTTTCAGTTTTGTAGAAGAGACAGAAAAACACTTTCACAGCACAACAGCATCAGGAAGGAGCAAAACAAACAGAGGAGATTTTGAACCTTAACAAATATTTGTCTCCAGTTCACTTTCCTTCTGGCAAGTTGTGTCTGATCGAACAGCTGCCATCACACTCACTTCAGAATTTCTAAAACTGGGCAGATGGATACAGATGAACTCTGAAGTGCAGACTTATTAATTGTGAGTGCACTCTGAAGGTTTAAGGACAGATCTCTGGATCGAGCCTCGGGGTCTGATTGTCATGCCAGCCTCAGAGTTTCGCAGCAAAGATGCTACAGTAAAGTGAAAGCCAGACTCATGTTTACCCTTGAAACACAAAATTACTATTGATGTTCAACATTAAATTATTGAATCATTTTCATTGATGTTTGCCGGGGGGCATTACTTTATTTACATGACTCAAATTGGAATCAGTGGATCAATAATAGGAAGGAGGAATTGCTGAAGTGTTAACTTTTCCTTTTTATAACATTACAGAGTCTGACCAAATCCAATGCTTGTGTATGTGTCTTGCTCATCAGGAGGATACTTATTTAAAGTCTTACCAACAAATTTGATACGCCTGACTAAACTGGAGGCATGGTGGTGCAGTGGTTAGCACTTGCACCTCACAGCAAGAAGGTTGAGGGTTCAAGTCTCAGCTCAGTCCTTTCTGTGTGGAGTTTGCATGTCCTCCCTGTGCATGGTGGGTTTCCTCCAGGGACTCTGGTTTCCTCCCACAGTCCAAAGACATGCCTGTTAGGTGAATTGATTACTCTAAAATTGACCATAGGTGTGAGAGGGAGCGTGAATGGTTGTGCCCGATGACAGCTGGGATAGGCTCCAGCAGACCTCTGTAACCCAAGCATTGACCAGCAGGTACAGAAGGTGACTGACTAACTGAATAAACTAGAAGTATTAAAGGACAGGGACACACTACGATGAAAACAAACCCTGAAATTTTGACTCTGAACAGCTCAACAAACCCCACTGGATATGCTGCACGACACCAAAAGGAGCAAAAACTATACAGCAGAAAAACTGATTTCCATGCATTTAATTTTAAAACATAGCACACACAATCCAGAGTTCTCTCTGTGATAAACTCCAGTCTGAAGTTCAGACCAGTTTGAAACTTCAGCAGTTACAGTTTGAATCATGTGGTTTTTTGAGGTAACAATGTCAGGAGAGCAGGAAGCAGGACCCAACTGCAGAACAATGGAGATGAACAGATGCAGAAATCAGGACTAAAAAACAAAACGAAGCCAAAGACCAATCCACAGGGAATCTAAAACACCAGAACTACAAAAAACTACAAATAGACAAACACAGGACAAAACTCAGGAGCAAGAACAGGGAGAGGGGAACATGAGACAAACGAACTGACAAAGACAAGACAGAGGCCGGGAGTATTTGTGAGACGAGACACAGGTGAGCTACATCAGGGCATGGCCAGCAATCAGACAGAGGGAGAAAGACAGAGGCAGGAAGTGGCACTAAACACAACACAGACCAAGCTCTACCAAAATAAAACCAGGAAAGAACAGAGACATGGGGGACACAGGGGACGATCAGAAAACCAAGAAATCAAGACCAAAACCAAACAAGAACCAAGAAACAACTAAAGGACAAAAGAAAAACACAAAACTCCAGTGATCGTGACAAACTAATTCTCTGAGCTACTGTACTTCCTCTGAAATATTGTCCTTGGAAACAACAAAAACACAATTTCTACTAAAAAGACTGAAAGACACAAACTTTATTTGTACATCCTTGGACATCTCAGACATCCCAAAACATTATCTATCACCTAGCTGCTTCTCTGCCAACTACATTTTGTCTTGTAAAAATGTCCCATGATTCAGACCAATACATAAAAGTATGGTAACTAAAACACAGTGTGTGACCTGAATGAAACAGGTGGAAAACATCAGTAATTCTACATTGTGTATTTAAGGTGCTGTCTGCAACGCCTAAATGATAATGATTGTTTTTAATGAGCCGTAGGATATAGTTAAATCTATTTTATAACTTTCACTGACAGCTGAAATGTGTCTTTGTTCTTTATTCTTCAGGAGAAAAAAAATAGAGATGGAAATATGCTACAAAAATAATCCACTTCAAGTGCATTCAGCCTCATTTAAAATGTTCAAAAGTCTGAGCTGAATGCTGACAGCACCTCCTACTCTGCTATTAATTTAGCTCTCACTGCTAAATATAAACACTTGCAATAAGAAGAAAAGATTAAAAGGAGAGTGCGTGGTACTTACATACTGAGACTTGTCTAGTGATGCTATGCTAACTGTTTTAAAGTTGTCCAGCAGGGCGGAGTCCAAGTCCTGCAGTCCGGCACTGGAATGGACAACTTTGTCCTTCACAAAGATGCTGACAGCTCGCAGCATGAAGGAAACAAACAGGTGCATGTGGATGTAGTTTCTGGTGCAGTGAAGACGCCTGCCAAAAAAAAATAGGATAGTCAGAGCTCAGTAAGTGGCAGTGGTGTAGAGGGCTATAAACAAGCTGTGCAAATGTGAAAGTGAAACAGCAGTGCATGTGGTGAAGGGCACTGAAAACAGGCAGTAATGTAAAATTACACTGCACTGAAGGCTAAAGGCTTTAATTATGCCCTCCTCTTTGTTCCTCTGTTCGCTCTCTGCTGTAAAGAGTCAATAGAATATCTATGTGAATTAAGACCATTAGAAAATACTGCCCCTGAGTTTTGGAGTACATACTGTACATTAACATCTGCTCCAGTCACTCAGGGTGAAGAAAGTGGATGTGTCCTCTGTGAACCAGCTCATTTCTGCAACAATAAGTGAACCAGCTGATGCAGCACAAGCCTGTCCTGCACATCATTGACTTATTGAGCACCATGACACTGCAAACTTTTTCCAATACACAGTAAACAAATGGACTGTCTAAGACTTCACCTCAGTGCAGGTACAAAGCTTGGACACAGACATATTGCTGTCCTTGCAAATCCCACCTCTGTGAGCTCTCACATATGTTCCAACTGAAAGCAGGAGCAAAGTAAATAGTACCAACAGGCAGTGACTGGTAGTTTCATTAATGTTTGTTTTCATTTTAACCAACGCCAGTGTTGTTGTTGCTGCTTCTAATAGCAGTGAAAAGCCTACACAACCATGACTGGAGGACTCGTCGCCTTCAAGGCTGACAGTGTTTGCATAATTTACTCGACAGTGTGTCCTTCTGAAGCTTAAGTTATAAGTTTCATTCATCTTTAATTGGCTCTCATGAATTAATGAATTATTGTAGAGAGCACAGTGTGCCAGCTGTGTTTGCCTCATCCTGTACAGCATGTGATGAGTTTTTTTCCTGGTATATAAATTTGGTGTAAGGTGTCACTATGTTGCATTAGATATATTGATAATAGTGTTATAATAAGCTAACTGTTGTTTGGAGAGATGAACGTACTACAGTTTAATAAATGAAGCTTCACATATTACTACGCTTTACATAGCGGATGTAAGCTCTGTATGCCACCTTGAAGGCACTTTGAAACTTTATTTCAAATGATCCAGAAAATGTTTGAAGTTTTAAGTTCACCTCGGAGGACTCTCACATCCAGAAAGTTAGATGTTGTTTTTAGTCTCCACTTCCATCTCTTCCTGTCGAATCCTGCCTCACAGTTTGGGAAAGTGACATATTTGTATGAGGACACAGTTTCTGTCCAGACAAGAGTATCCATCAAGGAAGGATTCATTACCAGTGGCACAGAGTTTATGATGATGGATTACTTTTACCTGGAAGAAGGAGACAGGACTTTAAAAGTAATGTTCGACACTGGCAGTCCTGGTAAGATTGAGAAAAACTAAAAATAATTTGATCTCAGTCATTAGTTATTAGTCTCCTGGAAACTCTAGTAGCTATAAAAAGGATTTGTCTAATATAGATGTTGTGGCATCTATTGACTATTTATTAGAGTAGTTTTACAAAAACTGTGCAAAGGGCACAGTTTCATAATTTCTTTGGATCATAGTTTTGAATTTTTTTGTCATCTCCTGAGTCTGTCTCTCCTCGTCTCTTGTCTGTCTTTCCCTCCCAGTCTCCAAACACTAAAGCAGGGACACTTCAGTTAAGTGGGCTCCTGTATTACAAACAGCTTCAAGTACGCAGGGTTTTCCAAAAGGTTTTTGAAGTGATGATTTGATACCTACTGTTTGAAAAAAAAAAACATAATTAACCTGGAGAGCCTTGCTTTTGAAATTGTAAAATTAAAGGCAATTAAAAATAATGGTCTCCTTCATGCTGTTTCAGCTACATCAACACTTGTAGCTTTAAGATTAAAAAAAGGAATAACCAAAAAGTCAAGTTTAATTTATATATTGTCCAATATCTTTTCCAAAATGTATGTAAAATGATCTATCAGTAACATTTTTGAATGAAACTGAAAAATACCAAAGGCAAAAATGATTAAATATTCACCAAGATCAGAGGATGGGACTCTGTCTCTTTTAACAGGCAAATGCTTTAACAGGATAGTGTTGCTGTTTCACCACAAGAGGGCAACAGTGCTCAGTCTATAGCAGCAGTACGCCTTCAGCAGAGGTGCTCAGTGCTTTCAACTACTCTATGGGGTTTATTCAAAAGAGAAAAGCTATTTGGGACAAGGAGTAGCAAATAAAGATAAACTTAAATCTCATAAATTTGTTTTTATTTTAGATGTTATATTCTTTTCTGTCGACGATTTTCACCTTTTTTTGCATGTTCAGTTTTCACACTATGCACCGACACGCTCTGGGTTACACTACAAGTTCATCAGGATCAGTTAATTAAAGTGCTGCGATGAATCAGTCTCCATTTCCCCTGCGACTAAAACCCAGTGAAGTAAATCATTACTGCCTATTATTCATTCACTTTTATCACCATCTGCCCCAGACATACTATTAACAACCATAACGTCATATTTTTAACTATGAGATAACAGTAATTATCTAAATATAAATGTTGTAATTATGGAAACCAGCCGGCGATAATGTGGCCAGATGCTATGCTAATTAGAGCTTAAATTAATAATGCAGTTATATAATAACAGGCATTATTTGTATGGGTAGTTTGCTAAACACATCCAGAAATGTCCCCAACATCCTCTTCTCCATATACACTTTTGTTTGATTCCTGGCTTGGTGTTAACACCTCTGCACGGTTGCAGATTATTACTTGAATGTGGAAAAGTTTGCAAATAAAAGCCCTTTGCATTTTGCCTTTGGTGTATTTTCTCAATTACATGCTCATTAATTAGCTAGTTATACTTGACAGGACATCAACTTGATAACGAAGCTCTACTGCTGTGCATAAAATGAGTGGGATTTGAAATCCTGCTGGATGCCAGACCTGCAGCAGAAACATGAGCAGCACCAAAAATTACTGGACAAAAGGTCATTTCAGTCCCGCACATGGGTCTATTAATTATTCACTGATTCACACTCCTTAATTGTTGTGGTGTTGGATTATTTTTCTGCATGTAATTTGAACATGGTCCAACTTTCAGTGTGTTTTGCATCACAGTCCAGCAGACAAAGTTAACATGTACTTCAGGTTTTTGGCACTTCTCCCACAAAAAGTCCTGCAGTGATATGACAGTGTCTACATGGATATCTTATTACCAAGGAGGTTATGTGTGATTTGTTTTTCTTTGTGTGCCTGTCTGCCTGTGTGGGTATGATCAGAGGATGGGATCCTGTCTACAACCCCCCCCCCCCCAACAAACAGTGTCTTAAGTGTGTTTTAGCAAGATAGTGTTGCCATTTAACCACAAGAGGGCAACAGATTTCAGTCTATCATCAGTCCAGCTGACTTATGCCTTGGCAAAGATTTCTAGTTAAACATAATTTTGGGTTTTGTCAAATGTTAAGAGCTCAAGTAATCACAATGTTTGGCTCATTCTCAACATTGAGCTTTTAAACAATCAAATAAAGTCATGGTTTTGTCATATCTGCTGCATGTTATCAGGGTAAATACTCTACAGGAGTTTTTTCCAGACTAAAATGTTCATATTTGATGATTCACAAAATCATGGACTATATGCCAATGTTTTCCAAATCTTTTTTCCACACCACCTGTGCAGACAATGTTATAGTAAATAAGCTATGGTTAAACTTTGGTCAAGGTTGGGGATTCAAATTATTTGGTTGTTGCTGAGTGAGGATTGTGAATGAACTTAATGAAAATCCAAACATTAATTGCAGATTTGTGAATCTCTATCACTTGATATCCAAACCCTCTGCCGTGCTATGAAGACACACTCCTGTCTGCACTTGTACCAAAGGTCGGCAAAAGTTATAACTTCAAATCTAAAGACGAAAACATGAGCCTACAATAACATGCTACTAACTGCAACCCTACACTGTCCTCTGAGAAGATCCTCAGTCCTCCAGGTCATGGTTGTTCAAACAGGGTTAAACTATTGGATGAGAAGCAAAATCCAAGAACCTATCAACCTGTCAAGAACCTAGCATCACATTTTTGGTACACAAATACTTACACTCCCTGGTTGCTGGAGACTTTTCAAAACCTATTGTTCATGAAATGTGGCAGCTTTTCAGGATGTCTTTTTTTTTAGAAGACACAACAGGACATCATGATCGGCTCTTGCTGTTATTCCACTGATGTGTGTTTGATATCACCTAAGTAAGAAAACGCCTCTTCTCTTACCTGAAGTATCCAATGATGACGATGGCCACTAACAGAGAGCTGAAGGACACAGCGTAACCGATGGTGTACATGACATACAGCCGCTCAAAGAAGTCTTGCTGTGAACACAAAGAAATATCTGCCCTTTAGTCCACTCTCTCTCTGACAGACTCACATAAGCACAACTGTTGCAACAAACACAGGAAAGCCCTCACCGCTATTGTTTAAAAATGTGTCAGCATTAAATTGTATTTTATCTTAAAGGTTTAGATCTGCTCACAAACTGGAAATAACTTTGGCAGACTCAGATTTAGTTGATACTACCAACAAAAGATGTCCATGACTTTTCCTTTGATGTTACGTTTTTATTTTCACAGAGCAAATGACATCACTTGGGTACTATGGTTACTTAGACGAAGCAGAAAAGATGAGCAGCATAAGGATGTGAGCCTGAAAAGAGCCAAACTGTGATAGTTATTAGACGACTGGGACATCAGTACACGTCCAAAGCTGCAGCTCCTCTGGTGTGCTATCGGTGTGTAGTCGTCAGTACCTACTAACAGTGGTCCACCGGGTGTAGGGGGTGAAGACTGGCTCATGAGCTACAGTCCAACAGAAGTGCTGCTGCAGCTCAAATTGTTGAAAATGTTGGTGCTGCTAATGACAGTAGCTTCTTTCAGCAGGATAACGCTCCCTGCCACACAGCAACAAAGTGTTTACTTGGCCAAGTCTGGTCCATGGAGGCACCACATTGCAACCTCCAGGACTTAAAGCAGCAACTGGTGCCATGGAGGGCCGAGATCCTGCAGGTTTTCTTTACAGCGGGTGATTTTAATGATCAGCACCTCCTTCAGTTTGAAGCAAGGAGCTCATCAGTGAGATCAGCTGCTGGAGAGATGGTTGGAAAGAAAACCTGCAGGGTCTGAGCCCTCCACTGCACCAGTTTGACACCCCTGACTTAACTAATGTGTTGGTGTCTGACACCACGCCACCAGGGGTTTTGGAGTCCAGGACTTGATGGGTCAGGGCGGTTTTGGTAGTCAATTAGGGAGGTGGTCATAATTTTATGGCGGATTTGTGTAAATTAGTGCTATGTTCACAGTTTGTTCTGCTGCCCACAAGCAGCTAAAACAGTAAATAAAGTAAATTTTAGAGTTTTCCAAAGACCAAAAAAATCCCCACAAGTGTTTGCTCTTCTACAGACTCTTTTTTTTCCACTCATCCTTTTATTGTTTGGAGCACAGCTTGTACATTTTCAGTTTTTGAAAATGCTGCTAAAAGCTTCTTTTTTTAAATCCTAGTTGCTTACTGCTTCTTTAGGGTACAAAAATATATATATAAAAAGCATCCAGATGGGTGTACCCATGAGGATGCAAGATAAATGTTTTTCAAATGTTTCAGGAGAAGACTGCAGGAGGAGGAAATGAGAAACACACAATCCCACCATACAACGTCTGTCAGTTTTTCAGACTGGAATCATTTTCTTATATAATACAAATATACGAGGGGAAACTCTAGCAGCCTGTAATAGGTGGGGGGTCTAAAAGCTCACATTTCTTTGTATTAAGGGATAACAAGCGAAGACAAACAAGGGGGGAGATGGCTGGTAGAAAACAGGAATTATTGAGTTGTTAGATAATCATGTGTTGGGATGTGACTGTGAAGCTCATCCCACAAAGCACATCAGATGAAACATACATGTCTGTCCAAGACTCTTTGGATGTTTTTAACAAGCCATGCATCTGCTGTTATAAATGGCTTGTTGACCAAACCAGCTGTTGCATGAATATTTTACAATCCTACTTACTCGCCCTTCCTTTTCACTGAGGGGCTGAAGGAAGCTGAGACACTCGGAGTAGTTATTCCAGGTTTTGTTCCAGTGGTCCACAAAAACCCAGGAACCATTTACATCACACTTTCTGTAAGCATGACCTGGAAACACAATCAGATACAGATATAGATTAAAGAAGAACAATTTAAAAAAATGTTGTCCTATACTGGTATGTTTTGTGTTTATCATTGTCTGGAAAAATTAAATACCCTGCACATCACTCTTTTTAAGTGGTGCTTTAGTATAATCAGGGGCTGCTGGTATAAATGGGCTAATGCGGCTAAGCCCTCCCAACAGCTGCTAATAATCAAAGAAAAATGAGGAATATCTCTATAATGGACTTAAGTTTTTACAGCTCCAGTCCGTTTCATGCATTTTCCTCTTATAAGTGATTGACAGGTATCATGTCACGCCCCCTTGATTTGCTGATCATTTGGGCTAAATTCAGTCACCCCACGGGCCGTTGACTTTTGATCAATGGCAGTGGCCTGTGGGGTGATTGACAGGTGTCAGTCACGCCCCCGTAACTTGCCGATCATTTGGGCTAAATTCAGTCACCCCACGGGCCGCTGACTTTGACCAATGCAGCGAGCTAACATTGGAGTGTTGCTAGTGGGTGTTAGCACAAATGAGGTGGATTATTTTCTTTCTGATCCATTTTCCTGTTTGTCTTTGGAGGAAACATAGGAAGTTAGGAGACTGGGGTCACATCGGCCAAACAACGTTGAAATAATCCAAAGGGACAAACGACACAATCCTAAACTTTGCGTTACTTGGTTTGAATGAAAGGACAGGCTAACGGCAAGGGTAGCCACAAATTCACTTCTCTGTTTCCTGTACTTTATTTTGGAGGAAATGTGAAACGGACCCAACGAGGATTTGTGGATTTGAAACATTTGTCAGACAACTTTAGAAAACATGAAAGTTGCACAAGTCATATTATAAACTTTATGCTGTCCGTGTTAGGAAACGCTACCACTGGCGCTATATGTCAACAAACATTTGCAGTGGGCTGTCTGCTGACAGTTGTTGAAGTTGGAACATGTTTTATAGTGCGTCTCTGTATCTGTGTGTGTGTGTGTGTGTGTGTGTGTGTGAGACAGAGACCGAGAGAGTCTGTGTGTATGCATGCGTGTGTCAAGAGAGGAAACAATTTTCTGGCATCTCCAGTGCTGATGCTGAGCACTAAAAATACCTGTCACTGTGTGTACTGCAGAATGTTATGGTGTTTTTGCTGCCGTTTTAACTCTTTACCGGGTTTTATACATTTGTAAGCCCTCCCACCAAATTTCACCACCAGCCGCCACTGAGCATCATGTAAGTCACACTAAAATATACAAACACTAAAACATGTCAGCAGCAAAAACAAGCAGAATTTATCTCTGCGCTCAAAGTTTCCTGTATTCTAGATTTTAGTGCTGGTGATAGTACATCTGTAAAAAATAAATTCAAAAAGTTTGGACCTTTGTGATTGAAGTCATAGATGTATGATGGGCAGGGAACCTTGGTAACCAGGCCAGGGGAACCATGGGGCCAACAAATAAGACCGTCCCAGTCTGGAGGGCACACCTCATCTGCAGAGAGAAGGAAGGGAGGTCAGCACAGCATCCATCTGGTGTCTGGTCAGTTTGTTTTGCAAAGAGTATATCTACACTTAGTTGATCCATAGCCTAATGATTTTGTATTGTGACAAGTCAGATTATTATTGATTACAGCTCACAAACCTTAACTCTGGTTTGTGAGTTTTCCATAATGTTGCTAACACACACACACACAAACAGAATCCTGATGTTTTTTGTTATTTGCTTGTTTTTAGCGATGGGGTTTTACCCAAGGACCAAATGACAAAACTGTGATCACAATAAAATAGAATAAAAATCCCCAATCCCTTGAAGTCCCTTTTAATATTCCTGTAATAACCAGAAAAAGTGTTAACATGAGGGCAACAGTGTTCAGTCTGTATCATCATTACAAATAAATTAGACCATAGCAGAGGTTTGTGCTCCGAGTTGATTTGAAAATATGGTTGCGTTTTAGTCTTGAAATTCCTTTTAATAAAAAAACTAAATTTGTGATTCATGATGATTTACTGTCTATACACTGAGTAACTAGAAAAACAAAATCGCTGGTGATTTGACAGAAGTGATGCAAAGTTCTGTATCAAACAAACCTGTTTCGGTTTTTGAAAGATATGGGAACCTCCACTGAGTAGGAAAAGACAAACTGACTGTCTGAATGGAGTGATACTACTAAAGCTATTGCAGGAAAGAAAGGGTGTGGTGATCCTATAAATGGACAAATAGATAATAGTCCCAGATTTCTGATCCGATATTCACTGCAGTTCAGTGTCGTGTGTAATTTCTGTTTCTCTTTAAAATTGTCCTGAGAGCTCTGATGCTCAGGATTCCTGGAGAGAAGACTCGTCACCATATGAACCTATGAGTGGAGCCTTTTGCACATCAGATTCTGACTGATCCCCGTTTAATGAAGTTACCGCTGCGTAAAGAGCACATCACTTTCAATTTTGCTGCTCGGTGATGCTGCAGGCATTTATTAAAGTCAAAAGGAGCCAACAACAAACAGGCCTTTAGTCGGTCAACTGATGTTCCTGTAAAATCCCAGATTACATTATAAGATCGACACATTAGTCTCACACTTTGAGATCAGCCCCAGTCACATTATTGCTTGGATTTTGAATGATATTCCAATTCATTAAAAGAGAAGTAAAAGACACAAGAAATACTAAATATTTGAGAGTAGTGTCGGGATTTCTGGCTGTGTGATTGTGTACTGGTTAAGTTTTTTTTTTTATTCCCGGAGCAAACTCTGTTTAAAAATGTAAAGACAAGCCTGAAAGACTGCTGCTGGTAATACATCACTGGACTGTGTGCATCCTGTAATGTGCAACATACCAGTTCTGCAGATACAAATATGCAGGTCTTCTGTTAAATCCTGTCATTACTTTAATAGTTTTTGTTGATTTTTAAATACCCAAAAAGAGCGAGAAAGTTATTATAATTGTCTTAATTAGCTGTGTAAACATAATGCTTGAAAGCCTGCATTACCACTGCAGGAGGTTATGTTTTCAGCTGGATGTGTTCATCTGTCTGTCAGCAACATTTTCTTGTGTTGTTTTGTTTTATTGTTTTGTTTTGGTCTGTTTTATTAGTCAATTAGCCTAATTCAATTTTCATATCATCATTTCTGACACATACAGAGTTACATTTGACACCTCGCTGTATCGTTTGCACCAACTGGATACCACATATGCTACCACACTCGGTTCTGCACTGGTTTTCTAAGAGCAGAGACTTTTGCCAAGAAAAGCTCTCAGCACAGACCAGTGGATATAAACACCATCAAATAACATGAGTAAGGTGGGAAGTGTGAGAAACATTTATGGACACCAGGAAGCTAATCAGGAAAACACAATCTGCCGCTTTGCTGACTCATCTCTTTTCTGCTCTCTTTGAAAAATAACTGCACTTGTATGTGAAAAGTATTGCACTGAAAACTTTTTCATGAAAATGAATATTAATCAGGAGAATGGGGGTTGTTTTAAAGGCAGAGGGTGGTCACACCAGATTCTGAATTGATTCAGTTTTTTCCAGACTACTGCACTCTGTATGGAGACAAGTCATGAATAAAATTGAAGTGCATGATTTCAACTGCTTCCACGTGAGCATAAAAATATTTCTGAATGTGTATTTGTGCGGAAATGTAGCACGATGTGTGCGTCTTTCGTACCTGTGACGCCTGGTTCAGTGGTGGAGAGGTTCTGGTAGCACTGCATTTTGATTTCATACAGGATGTACATCTGCTCCTGTGCAGACAGCGGACCATCAAACTCCATCTGTGGGGCACAACAAACAAGATCAAAGCTGTGACCCTGTGCCTACAAGTATGCAAATCATCCATTGCCTTGAAATTTCAATATCTTCTGGGACATCATGTCAGCTGTCGTCTGCTGTGGGTTGACATTTGTGATCATCACGCAGAGAAAAGTCATGACCCAAAAAACAATGTTAGAAAAGCAGTGAGAAATGTTTTGTTGTGCAATTTTCTTATTAAATGCTTGTACTGGAACAGGATTATTGTAAAATTCAGTTCTTAATATTTGCAAGTCTATGTATTTTACCATAAACCATGAAGATTATTCATGCGTTCATTTGATTTATGCTCATTTATTGTTAAGTGGATTTTACTTTGGTGAATCAGTCATCTTCTGTACCCACAGGAGTCTGCTGGAGCCTTTCCCAGCTGGGGATGAGTCTTCACTTATTTTTCTCGTTTTCTCGAAAAAACAAAGTTTGTTTTCTCAAGATTACAAGATAATTTATCTTGTTATGTAGAGAAACCAACCATTGTTTTCTCGAGATAACAAGACAAATTATCCTCTAAACAAAGTTTGTTTTCTCAAGATCACGATAAAACCACTGAAATTAACTTGTTGTCACAGTAAAACAGAAAATAAAATGTATTTAATCATGTCGGTTTAGGGCTAGTCCTTTGTGTGGTTATAGACTTGTTGCATTACAAATCAATCACAGGATGCCAACTGAATGATTCAGGTGGGTAAATTGGAGAGCAGCTAAAACCCAGTACAACTGGTCTGTAGTCACAACACTTGTGTCTGGAGCTTTAGTTTGACACAGTCATGGTTTGAACAACAGGCTAATGTCAGCATGATGATATAGCCATGCTAACAAGGTGATGTTTAATAGGTATCATGTTTACCATGTTCACCATCTTACCCCTGAATACAAAGTAATGCAGCTGAGTCACAAACAAAGTATTAACAAAGTTACATTTCGAGCAAAAAACCAATGCAACAATGTTTAGTTGGGTCCTTGGTTACATTTTTAATGCTCACATGTTGCATAAAGCATGAATGAAAATATAAGGAGGGTGAGAGGAATAGAGAAGAGACCATTTAACCTTGGGTCTTTCACACAGTGTTTCCTAATGTATTAAGCTGATTTTATGCAGAAGTGACGAGGACTGTGGTGCATTTGGCATCTTTAAAGGTGGAACCATTTCTCTTTCTTTCTCTTTATCTCTGTCTCCATATCCCTGTACTGCTGCTGCAGCTGTGCATGATAATATCACAGTATTTAACTCAGTATAGATCTATATTGAATGTGATGTAGAGGCTTGACCTCATAAAAGCAGCCAGGGGAATTATTCAGATATGACACCACCATGGTCTACAGCTCTCAGATTGGTCAGAACACAGTGCACGTCTGTAACAGGTTCATTCAGGAGGGACCATGAATGTCGGAGTGAAATTTCATTGTGCTTCATTCCATAGTTGCTTTCAAAGAGAGTTTACATCAAAGTACATGATGGACCCAGCAGACATTGAACAATGCTGGAAGCGTGACTTTAGGCATGGCAAACAGAGCAATTACAGCCAATTATTATTCTACAATGCCTGAATGCATGCTTGAAAAATAATGTTGAACTCCTTTCCTTATGTTCCTTTCTATTGATACCCCTTAGATGAAAGTCTAATATTGTTAATTTTCAGTCTAAGGAAACAGTAAGATCCTTTTTCTACTAGTGGATACTTTTTTGAAAGCACCTTCCTTATCTAAAAAAAAATAATTCAAAGGCTTTTATTTGTACTTATTGTATGTCAGCTCATTTTTCACTTTTCCACTCCTTCTTTTATACAGCCATGTGTGTGGACATCTAAACAGATTTTTGTGCTTGCTGCCACATTCTGACATTGTTGCAGTCTGGTAAGCACCAGAGTTTTCACCATCCCCACTTCTCTGCAGACTTGGGGATTTTTTAGTCCTGAATTAGTTCTTAGAAATTCAAAAAAAATTCATACTCCAGTCATACTTTCTCTGAATGTGAAGAAAAGTAACATTGTAGTTTTTGTAACCAAGTCAGGTTTGTAGAAGTAATGAAGCACGTCCTTCGCAGACTCTCTTACCGTTGATAACGTACATGTCCGAGAGTTGGCAGGAAGCCTCACTATTTCCACAAAGTGTTGATTATATTCAATTATTTGCAATAATATCTTCCAGTTCCTTCTGGACTAAGCCTAACTACATATGGGAGCAAGAAAAATATATTTGAACCCCATGAAATTATATTAGACTCAACTGAACAGAGATATTAAAAGGCTCCAGGGCTTTAAACCTTTAGCTGATAGTCTGGTTTTGGTGACATTTTAACTTGGTCCCACTTTAGCCAAAATCCTAAATTATACTATCTGAATAAATGGAGACAGTAGAAGCTGTAGACTGATCAATATCTAAACTTTTTTTCCAGTAGCCATCAATGGTCATGCACTTTTTTAAGCACCTGAACACCGCTGCTACTTTTCAGACCTGGTGACTACATTCATCTTTTAAATTAGTGATATATATATATAAATACATGAATATATATATTTGTAATTACTTGGCCTGTGGGTTTGTTAATTCCCAACACCAATTAGGTCTTATTGAGAGTTCACATACTTTTCCAGCCCACACTGCGAATGTTTCAATAATGTACTGGATGGGGACAATTACAGCCCAAGGATTTGTACGTTATTAGTTCAAATAAATTGTATTTCCTCAGAAGTTTAATGGAGGCCAGACTTTAACACAAATTCATACATGAATAATCCCAAAGGGTTTATCAAATGCTCTGTACGCCCACAATCTTCCTGTGGATTTAGCAAAAACACTTCAGTGGATTTGATTAAATGTCATTCATTAATGTAATCCAGGCAGAAGCTACATGCAAAATACAAATTACATCCTAAATGTGTTTAGCATTAAGGAGGCAGGGTTCACATAAGAAATTTGCTTTTTTTTTTTTCTATATTAATAATAGGAAGAAGAGGCGGTCTGAGTTTATTTCATAACTTCATAAGTAAAGATGGCAGCATTGTTTACAACTGATTGCATATGTCTAAAATATGTGCAATATACATATTTCTGACAATATTCTATACGATACCACACTATGTGAAAAAACTCCATCTTTCTTAGATTTTGCTATATTTTGGTTTCTTCCAGAAACAAGCAAAACTAGGGTTAAGTATGATTTATGGACAGAAACTTAAAGAAAATGTCCATGAAATCACCTTTCAAGTGCATCTTTTGTCCCTTGCTGAGAGTTCTGCAGTCTATATGTAGCTATTAAAACACCTGCAGGCAAAACCACAGATATTTTCAGAGTAGTCAGTGCACTCACCCTGTGTGTCTCATGTCTGTATAGATATGAGCAGATGGTAAAGGCAGACTTTTTCATCTCAGAATAAACTGAATCAAATTGCAGGCTGTTACCCAACAAGAAAACACATATAGTAGAACATTACTTCAAAAACCTTTGTAAATTGACGCAATTTCTTTTTTCACAAATCAACATGCAGCTAAAAAAGCAATGAATGATGGAAATGCTATCATGAAAAAGACTTACACAAGAGTTGGACAAAGCTGATGTACTTGCAGTCCAAGGATAAGCAGCTGTCAAAAGGACCAGGTTTGTTAAGAAAGCTCTTAAAACCCTCTGATCTATGCAAAACACTGCTTTGGAGGACGTAGAACGAAGGCCTCATCACTTATCTGTAACCTAAAATTGTGCAATTTGTCATTATGAGCATACAATTCCTATGGAAGCATGTCTGAACAAATCACATCCTCGTATGTATATTTTAAACTCAGATTTCAGCAATTGAGGCACGTCTGCCTCAAGGGTCTGAAATCATACCCATATCCACACTTAGTCAAAATTTTATATTTTAACCGGTGAGATGTAGAATGAGGGATGGTGTCATCTTTTATAAAAATACATAAAATATGCAGACTGAAACGGTGATGAATGAATTTAGCACAGCTGCTGTCTGCCTGACCTTCTATTAGCAACATTATGGAAAAGAACAGATGAAAGCAATTGTTTTTGAGATTGGGTATAATCCAAGGAACAACATCAGAGGATGGGATCCTGTCCAGGAAAAACACACAAGAAAACTTGATTGTTTTACAGTTTTTCTATTTCACCACAAGAGGACAACAGTGGTCATCTATAGCAGGGGTCCCCAACCTTTTTGCACCACGGACCGGTTTAATGTAGGCATTGATTTCACGGACCGGCCGTCAAGGTGTGGCAGATAAATACAGCGAAAATAATATAACACGACCGGCATAAAAAGTTGTCCTCTTACCCTTTGCAAAGAAGCTCTCCAAAGACGTTTGTATTTTATTCATTTTCGCTAGTTTGCGGGCTTATTTTTTGGCTAACGTATCTGACGTTATACGTGATAGGTGATACGTTTTATCACGTGACCGAGACCGAGAGTATTGACATGTCAAGAGGCACAGGCAAAATTTAAGTTGAAGAGAATCCGGTCGTTCCTTTCAAAATAAAATGTCTTTCAGGCTCTAATAATCCATGCAACGGAAGTTATATTTTTATTTATTCTTTCTGTGCAGCCCGGTAACAACTGCCCCACGGACCGGTACCGGTCCCCGGCCCGGTGGTTGGAGACCACTGTTCTAAAACATTTCTAAAAATCTGCAGTTACAAACTTTAATGAATATTTTACTAAGTCCATTTCCAAAGGCCATACAAAATATCTATAATATAATATAATAACAGTCAGTAAATATGTAAGCCTTGCTGCTGTCAAATAAAGACGAGAAAGTTTTTTTGTAGTTCATATAGTTTATAACAAAATCTAAAGACATTTTTGAGTTGTCTGTTTCACTAAAACACAAAAAGAACTAAATGGTGACAGCTAAAAATCATTGGTATCCTATATATTTGTTTTAGTAAATCATGAACTCATCAT
>OOFC01051286.1:57148-77161 GCA_900323345.1 Pseudochromis fuscus
TGAAAACTTTGATGGATCGGTTGGTTTACTCCTTAGAATACTGATAACATTGTCAGGCCTTGACCTGACAATGTGAAGCATCCTGAGATGATTTTGTATAGGTTTGATATACAAATATACCGTATTTTCCAGACTATAAGCTGCTACTTTTTTCCGACGCTCTGAACTTAAACACCGGTGTTTAAGTTCAAAGCGTCGGAAAAAAGTAGGGGCTTATAGTCCGGAAAATACGGTACTTAATTGTGATTTTTTTTTTTTCAGATGGACCACCAGATCACTGAGAAGATGAATTCACTCAGCTAATGACTTGAGAATATTTTATGATTGAAAATGACCATTTTTGAATTGAAGTCAATTGGAGCCCGAGTTTTTTGGAGCGGCCTTCAGGTGTATTACACCTTTTTGCACTTCTGCATCACCTTCATTGTTGAGCCCCACATGCTTCATCCATTTCTATAAACTACAAGTGTATTCGTTTATTTGTCTGTAGGTACAAATGATATTTACCTTTTTCGCAGACTCTGAAAACAAGACTCCATTGTTGCCAATGATTCCAACAGGGTAGCCAAATATTCTAGAAAATCCTGAACGGGCACAATTTGGAAATCAATTGGTAAGTTTAGTAGATACCAGAAGAAAAAACAAATCAATACAATAATATTTTGCTTACCTGTAACAAGTGTGTCTCCATAGAACGCCTTGAATTCATCAAATTTGCTGCCATCTACGATTCTGGCGATGACCTGCAATTAGATGAACATTCCAGTTATAAAGTGTGTAAAGTGATGTCAAAGCACAGGCCTGGTGACAGAAAACAGATCTGACTTGAGTAACAACTTGGGATTTTACTTAATTGACTTAAGTTCACCCTGTGTTGAAAAGGCTATTAAAGTTGAAAAACTTCTGTAAAGAGGGTGCAATCAGTTGATCTTGCAACTTAAACGGACTGCCAATACTGCTCCACACTACAAACACTTTGGCTTCTCCACAGTTAGCAGTAACTCTTGCTCCTGGGTCCACATCAAAAATCAAAGGCACAGGCTTTAAACCAAATGAACACATCTGGCAGGCACTGACGGAGAGAGCTAAAATACAGGTGACTGATGCCAAGTCGCGCATTATCGACTTGACTCCTGACAGTACAACCTGACAGCTACAGTCTTTAAAGTGCATTCTGGACCTGTACAGCCAGGTCTGTTTGGTTCATTCATAAATCTTAAGCAGAAAACTGTAATAAACCTTTGTGTTTGTTCTGTAAATCATTCAAGTTATATCTAACTCTATGTGTCTAAGTGGCGCTAAAGAAGGATATTAAAATATCCATTTATTTACCGTATTTTCTGGACTATTGAGCGCACCTGTCTATAAGCCGCTATTGAATTTATTCAGTTTCATGTGGTCCACTCTGACCGGGTCTGATGTGACGACGCTAAATGTATCGGCGGCACGAAGCTTGCTAGCTTGTAAAAAGCTAATGAGCTTCGTGGCGCCGATACATGAGCCACACCGGTGTTTAAGTTCAAAGCGTCGGAAAAAAGTAGCGGCTTATAGTCCGGAAAATACGGTAGTTCCATACGGTCGCTTAGCAACCATGATAAATACCCTCAAATGTTAAACTTATGTTGCACAAGTAACTTATATCCTCCACCAAGGAGGCTATGTTGGTCTGTTTTTGATTAACAATTAAAAAAATTAACTCAAATAAATTAAACATGAACAGATCTTGATGTTTTTGGGTTTTTTTCCCCCATCAGAGGTTGGGATACTGTCCAAAAATCCCTCGCTCTTACAATGGGCCAGTATTTTATCAAAGACAATGGTAAAAGAAAACCAGTTTGGGGACATCATCATGAATGTTGTTGAAACCCAATACACACATAGGAGGATAATATCTACATCTATCATAGATAATACCTTGGTCTAGGTTTGTGCTCTTTGACAGCTTTCTTGTATAAATATATAATTTAATATAAAGACAACCTTCATTTTTTCCTCTCTTGAGACGATGTGCAGGAGTCTAGACAAATACCTCTCTGACATCAAAGTTGCGTTTCAGGTTATCTCCAACTATGCCATAGAGTTCATCTGCTGGGTAAAGCGGGGCTTCAGTCGGTTCTGTAGTAACCTTAAAACACACAACACACTCAGTTCACAACATGAAGCACACACACAATATCTTCAGTGTAACTGCTAATGATTGTGATCACTGACCTCAATGTTCTTCCTGTAGTTGAGGCTTCTCACTGCCTTTCTGGCTAAATGCAGAGCATGGTTATCGTCTAACGCATAGTGGTCTGTCACGCCGGATTTTCTGTAAAATAAGCAGCAAATCCATCACAGTGAAGATACTGCAGCATAGAAATCAGGACATAATTACTGTGGACATGAGAGCATGTGTTTTATGAATGGAAAATAAATATACAACATGTTAGAAAGTAATGAAAATGGCAGCACAGCACAAACACAGAGGACATGACACCCACATATGAAAAGATTCTGAGCAACATTTAACAAAAGATATTGATTTATCTCTGTGGAAGATTCAGGGTTACAAATGTCAAGGAAGATGCTGTGTTCGTACTTGCAGTGCAGATCAGCACCACCGAGGTCCTCTGCAGAAACTTCCTCCCCTGTGGCAGCTTTGACCTATTAACCAAATGGACCAATAACACAATTGAGTTTTATTTGCAACATTCAACCTTATTCCTGTAAAACATTCCTTTACTTGTGTGCAGTAGAGATGGGAGTCTAATGGCGCATTTACACTGGTACCTACTCACTTTGCTTCGGTTTTGGTGCATTTACAAAGGCGAAAAAGTACCTGGAACTTGGTACCTGGTACTAATTTTCCTACCTCCTCTCCTGCGGTTCCAAATAAAGTACCCGGTCAGATCGGAGCAGGTGCTAAAATCTTATTGGTCAGAATCGTCATCACTGCAGAGCACGTAATCTGTCCCCGCAAACACGCCATTTTTGAATCTTCGGCAAACCGTGCAGACGTGTTTGAAATAACAACAAGAAGAGAAATGGCATCTGTTAGAAATCCTGCCCCATGGACTCAGGACGAGGTGCAAACCTTTCTGTCATTAGTCGCAGATCAGAAAATTCAGGGGGAGCTGGACGGCGCGGTCAGAAATGAAAGAATCACATAAAAGATGACGTCACAAATGACGACCAGCTACAAGGAGGAGGGACGATCCTCGGCAATGTACATACAACCGAGGGGCTGATCCCGAGCGATCTGAGGTGAAGCGAAGCGAGTAGGTACCAGTGTAAATACGCCATAAGATGTAGCTGTATATGTAAACCACTAATTGAACCAAAGCAGAAAATGCAGATGCATCTGATTGTCACATATACGTTAACACAATGAAAGTGTAGCAGACCAGAGGTGGTCCTCCCAGAAAAATGGTCCCTTGTTTCCGCACGATGATGCTCTCATCTGCCATGGCTGGTACATACGCTCCTCCAGCAGTGCACGAGCCCATCACAACAGCAATCTGAGAGAATGGAAAGAGAAAAAAGAAAGTTAGGTTGAGTCCCAGACATGTACAATATTAAAGATCTCCTCCAGGCATGTTCAAAGATATATATATAACTCTCTGCTTTGAATAATATTATGTGTCTGGTATGGGTTTTCTATATGAAAGTTCAATTTCCTGGTCATCTACACCTCCTCCATCATTCAATAATTCAGGTTCTGTTTCTCACTTCTCAACCACTGGACTCAAAATGATCTCCAAAGCACAGGGACTGCAGCTTCTTACTGAACCAAGGATGACCTCAAAACTAACTGTAGGTGCACACATTCAACTATAAGAGACTCTTTCAATATTCAGCAGAACAATTAGAAAACAATACTGCGTGATATTCTGCACAGTGAAGGTCAAACATGAAAAAAAAGAAGTGACATAAGTGACGCAAACACATTTCTAAGCTTTGAGAAAAATCTGCTCCTTCTGTAAATTCATTTCCAAACAGTCCTCTGGTGTCAAACTTTACACAGATACAGTGAAGGTCAACCACCAAAACACTTTTAAATAACAGATATCAAAGACTTTAAATGAGAGGATATATTGCTTTAGTCGACAGCTCAATGCTCAAGACTTTTTTTTTTATTTTTATTTTTTTATAAATCCACCCACTCCTCAGAAGTGAGACTACAAAGCAGCATCACTGACTGAACCAGCAGGAGGTTGTGTTTGTATTTGCCTCTATTAGGATCAGTTTCAATGAAGATCCCAAATGTCAATGAAAATAAGGATACGATGCCTGACAGCTGGACATAAACAGTCATGTACATGCACGGTATAGTGGTTCAATTTAAGATGACACTTAGATGTTAAGAGGCAGTTGTACGTCGACGTGTGTCCACTGTTGATCATCCACAGTCTCCAAAATGTTACTTTGTCTTAAATCAACTAAAACATGGTCAAAATCCATTGAGAGCGACCCTCCTACCAACTCCACAGACAAGAACATGAACATCCCGCCAAATATACCGTATTTTCCAGACTATTGAGCGCACCTGTCTATAAGCCGCTATTGAATTTATTTGAACAGTTTCATGTGGTCCACTCTGACCGGGTCTGATGTGACGACGCTAAACGTATCAGCGGCACAGAGCTTGCTAGCTTGTAAAAAGCTAACGAGCTTCGTGCCGCTGATACATGAGCCACACCGGTGTTTAAGTTCAAAGCGTCGGAAAAAAGTAGCAGCTTATAGTCTGGAAAATATGGTAGTTCCATGCGGTCGCTTAGCAACCATGATAAACACCCTCAAATGTGCCACACCGGTGTTTAAGCCGCAGGGTTCAAAGCGTCGGAAAAAAGTAGCGGCTTATAGTCTGGAAAATATGGTAGTTCCATGCGGTCGCTTAGCAACCATGATAAACACCCTCAAATGTGCCACACCGGTGTTTAAGCCGCAGGGTTCAAAGCGTCGGAAAAAAGTAGCGGCTTATAGTCTGGAAAATATGGTAGTTCCATGCGGTCGCTTAGCAACCATGATAAACACCCTCAAATGTGCCACACCGGTGTTTAAGCCGCAGGGTTCAAAGCGTCGGAAAAAAGTAGCGGCTTATAGTCCGGAAAATACGGTAATTACCCAACTACACCCAAAGAAACATACCAAATACACACTCAAATAAAATACAGTTTCAAATTCAAAATACAGTCCTTGAATTAAATCTTACTTTTAATTAACTAAATTAAATCATTTATAGTAGTTCACAAAATATTAAACCTTAAATTGAAAGCACCGTGGTTTAAATGTCTTCTACACATGATACAGTCAGTTTGTTTGTATTTTTTATTTTTCATTTATTTAATGATGTTGGCAAAAACAAAAATGAGTTGGTTGTTTAGTTTGGTGAAGAGCTGTTTACAACAGAGACCAGTTCAAACCCTGCACTGCACCCACTGCACTTATCAGCCCTCACCCAAACAGCCATGCTTTTGTTTTGTTTTTAAAAACACCGATGCCTCCTCGACAATAGCACATAGCAAGATGGATTTTCGTTGGCTGCAGACAATGAAAAGATGAATAGCCTACAACAGTGCATTTTATTCAAATGTACCATCTCAGCTATCTGATATCATTTTTCAAACGACCAATTCCGCTTTAACGCAGCGGTCTATGAATCAAGGTGAGCACATTTAAAATGTCGACAATATACTATCCATGATAACAACAACAGATTGTGTTAAAAATGGTGGAGACGAGCAAGTTATCAAACCTACGTGTAATGTTCGCATCATGAGCGTGTGATATAATGAGCATGTGAAATACAAACCAAACATGAGAATCACCTGTGCTATTCCCTCTGAAGACAGTCGGGCCTGGTTGTAGAAAATCCGCCCAAAGTGGTCTCTGTCTGGAAAGACGTCGGCTTGTCTGGGGAGATTGGCTCCTCCAGAATCCACTGAAAGACATCACAACATCAGCAGATTTCAACAACTCACTAATTATTATTACCTTCTTGCCTCCTGGCTATACTACAGACACCCCGCCCCATATATATATATATAAACTGCTGCATGCAACCCTCAGCTGGGGCCTTATGGGAAATCCAAAGTCTGCATACTGACAAAACAAAAAACAACAATCAGGATTTTCCCACAGGAGTCTGGGAGGAGAGATGTGGCTGTCCATGTTACTGGATTTAGTAAATAACTGTGAAAACACAACTTCAACTAGAGTTATGCTGAAATACAACACTTGTCTTTATCCAACACGACTTTCATATCTATATTTGCATGTTTATTTCTGGTGGGAACAGTAGACAATAGTTTTATTTTGGACTCCCTCTATAAGTTCATTTTTTTGTTGAACCCATCATTTAAAAACATGGAAGTACTCACCCAAGTAAATGCATGGCAAGTGGTTCTGCTGGGCTATTTCCTGTGCACGAAGGTGTTTCTTTACTGTAATTGGATAGTATGTCCCTCCTTTGACAGTAGCATCGTTTGCAACAATAACACACTCCACCCTATGGAGAATAAAACAAAAACAAAAGAACTGATTTTATAGTTGCACCTGGAGTATTTCAGAGAAATAAATACATCACAGATTGTAATTATTTTGGATCTTAGATGTGAGCTAGTGGTTATAAATCCAGTTATAATCTCTGACAGATGTTGGTTTGGAACCAAACTCTTTCAAAACTTCTGAAGACATTTAATGAGGAAAACAACCTGGTAAATGTCAGAAATGTTTAGAGCACTTACCCTGAAACTCGTCCAATCCCGGTAATTATACCACCTGCTGGGACTTCCTCTTTTCCATACAACTGATATGCTGCAAACTGGGAAAATTCCAAGAAAGGACTCCTGCACAGAAATGTAATGAAAAAAAATTACATTATACAGATCATTTTAAAGCAAAGTGGAAACTCATGGTGACCTTTTTAAATGACAGAAATGTTATCCTCCTCTCCCTGCTTTCAGTCTACAGGACAGCATGTACAGCAGCAGATATTAGAACTACCTGCTTCATGTAAAGACGTCACACCAGAGCACTATCATTTTTATGCAGCTAGTGGGTATGAATCAGCCATGAATCTTTAATCTATCAAAACCCAAGATGGAAGTAGAAGACAATACCCTGGATCCAGCAGCCTGTCTATGCGTTCTCTGGGTAAGAGTTTCCCCCGAGAAGTATGAAGTTTTCTTGCTTTTTCTCCCCCGCCTGGATTAATAAAAACCAAACACATGTTAATAAAGAGTTTGAATACACCACTGTTTGCTTTCAACTCGCGAACATGTAAAAGTGTAGATTGAAATCCAGAATCTAAACTATGAAGTCAAGTCAAATATGCAACATTAATTTACACAAAGGTTAGACAAGTATTAACTCTGAAATATCTACTGTGAATTCACTGGCAATGTTTGCACTTAGTTTAGCTGCTTATGTAAGAACATTTTTTTCAAGATAACGAAAATAAGTAAAGTTGTTTTGTCAACAATGCTATCACCCACATTGCCTGACCTCCAACATTAAGTGTACTACTGGAATTAAAACACAGAGTGATGAATCTTTCTTGAGTGTATTGTGTAATTTGTGCTCACGCCTACCCAATTTAATCCTCTCTGTTCGGCTTTTCAGTTCATCAACAAGAAGTTTCATTCGCTCATAATTCTCCTGAAAAACAAGAATATATTCACATGATTTTATATTATTTGTCATGTTATTTGTCATGATTTCTATAAAAACTGATGACACATATAAGCATCACTTAAAAACAGTGATGCAGATTGGAGATTGACTGCTGTAACTTAATCCAAACAGACAAGTGATGAGCTTCGGTCAACAAAACCATGAACGGATCATCACAAAGGGAGGCTTCCCAAACACTACAACATATTTATGTATTTGTTTATGTATTAATCATGGACACAAAATTAAGTCTGGTGGTGTGCTAATCAAGGGTGGATGATACGATCTGACTTTGATTAAATCTAATCAGTGCAACAAAACAGAACAACTTATGATTATGAAGCTAATTAAATTGTTTAAATCAGCACTTTGAAATGGAAAAGTTTACAGTGCCCAACTTACACTGTCATTAAACTGCTTTTTAAGCTACAATATTACTGATTCAATGTGGTGCACAATTACTCAATAGCGATGTTTATATTGCTATATTTAAATCTTGCTGCAAGTTGTGAAGAAAATGTGCCTGTGGTGCCATCCAGTGACATTCTTCGGGATTGCACTAGTGATGATGAATTGGTTGGTTGTGGACATCACGTACTAATAGTTACAGTGATGCACTGTGAGTAAAATGATGAGATTAAAAAGCCAAGCTAACACACGTATACATTAACACTTCGAACATTATCAAATCAGCATTTTCTCCAACTATGATTGATGTTTAAGCAATGTTGGCACCTGTGTGGTCACTTCCAGAGGTTACAGTTAAACAACAGGGTGTTTAGCTATGATTTGTAGATTTTGCTCTTTGAGTATTTCATTTTTATTTGTACTGTTTCGGGCACATGGTTTCTACTACTCTGTCACTGTAGACGGGTACACCTTTGCTTCCAGAGGTTTTGACCTTTACAATTAGTTTCTGCGTGTTTTCGGGAGTAAATAACGTATTTAATGTTTGTCAGCATTAGCGAACATCATCGTGATTTTGGGGTTGTTTGACAAGTGTGACCCACTTCACCTGGATAAAGAAATAACACCGACATTACTGTTAGCAGTGACTCCAGCTGTAACGTTACAGTTTGGCTAGCATACAAACATGCTAACCTACCTGGTACTCAGAGGACAGTTTGTCGGGCTGAGAGCCGAGTCGAGCGACTTTATCGCCGTAATAAGTTCTTGTGCAGACCGGTGGTAGAGCCCTGCACCGAAGCAACCACGGCCTAACAGACTGAAGAAGCATTTTGATGGTAATGACTGACCTAACTTTGCAAATGCTAGCCTGTTAGCTAAACTGACGGCGTTCTTCTTCTGTGGTTTTTGTTGAGTGAAGCTCCACATCGCCACCTGCTGGTCATAGACACAGCCTGCATGTCACAGACCGTATGCTGTGTCTGGTTTTATTTACCTGCTCCCACCATCATGTTTGCTTTCACATTTTTCTGTTACTCAGCAACCTCACTGTTGATTTATTTGTATTATTATTTGCATAAGTGTATGTTAAAGGTGTACGTAGGTCGGTATTTCTATGTCTGTATTTGTCTTGTTTTTTGCACAATTTTAACTCTTGTAAATTTCTAAAAAAGCAAAAAAAAAAAATTCTACTTTTCATTTTTGCTTTCGGTGCTTTTTGACTATCCTGCTGCTGTGAAAAAAAATCTCCTTAGAAGGGGATCAATAAAGTGCTATCTTATCTTACATTAAAGTATAGTTGTTAGTCCGGCCTAAAGCTTACCAACATTTAGTACTAATCTCTGACCAAAAACTGAAGGTCTACATCTTTGCTTATTTTCTAATTTTTCTGTACCCCGTGAATGAAATTTGCTTTTACCTGGATCCCATGAATGAAGACTGTAAGGTGTCATTGAAAGCTCCTTAAAAGCTAATTAACTGGCCCAGAAGTGACCTTTACTTTGTCAGTCTACCTTCTTCTGTCATGAATGAACAGTCATGCGTTAATTAAATTTCAGTAACCATACATATATTATACATCAATATGAGTGAGTTTCCCCAAAACATATGAATTAACTTTCATAAATGTGCAAGCCAATTATAATCAACTGACCAGTAAATATAATCAATTAGAAGTTAACTGATCAATTCAAATGAATGCTTTGTTTTTAGAGCCTTGACCCATTTTATCCTGTCGGGTTTCTGTACTCTGTATGAACCCACCAATAAAACCTGCCAGCTCTTTGTGAAGGTTGCCCTGCATGGTACATTCAATGAAAAAGTGTCATAATGACTAAAATGAGTGTAGCATTGTTTGTGCTTCGTTTCTTTTGCATCAAATTTGATAAAGTTGCAGTTGAGAATTTTTAGATCAGCTTCAATAACATCACTGTTTGCCGATTCATTATTACAGTGCAGTTATTTACTCCCAAGGCAATAAAATCAAGGCAAATAAAATGTTTTTTTTATTTTTTATTGGAATTTTTCAAATCGCACTCTGGTCTGGTAGGATTGGGAGAAATACCAAAATTCTCTTCAAGTGTTTCTTATCCAAAGAGCAAAAGGTTCAGATTCAGTTTGGCCTTAAAATTCAGCTTTTACTGACTGAATTTATAAATGTTTTTACAGGTGGAAACAAGTTTAAAAACTAGTAAAACTACAGTTGGTAATTTGTGCTGAAAGAAATACTGAGCTGAGCATCACACATCAAAGCTGCCACCGTGTGGATGTTGGAAGCACTACAGCTGACCTGTACATGTACTTTTCTATCTGGATACATAAAGATTCATTCTTACTACTTCTACAACATTTCAGACGTCTTAAATTAAAGTCTTACATTAAACAAATCAATGTCATAGGCACAAAGAGGTCAGAAAATTGGCCTGCAGGTTACATTTACTTAGAGGCAGACACACAATGCTCGGTTTTGTTTTGTTTCACTCATCATGTGGAAATCTGAGCTTCATTATTTGGACAGAAAATCCTATTCCACAACATCCTCCAATAACACTGAAACCAATACAGAGAGAAAGCCTTGTCTTCTTTAGAAATGGGAACTAGAGTTGGTTTTAAGTGGGAATCAGAGTTAGCCTAAAAGCTTCAAAAAACATCCCTTCTGACCCGAGTGCTTTATTCCAGCTAGAGTACATTTGGCAGAGTATGGGCTGAAGAGCATTCAAACCAAGAGCTTTTAGTTCATTTGGTTTTAAGAGGCCTTTCTCCTCCAACACTTCCACCTATTCTATCGGCATGCATAGAAATGTCCATGACCTCCACTCAAATGGCTGCTCCTGTTTTCTTAGGAAATATACAATGCTCCACTCTCTGTGTGAACTTAAACCCTCTCACTCATCCAGCTCTCTCTACTTTTCCGTGAACCTTGACCCCTTCACAGCGGCAGCCGTGAAGTGACAGAAAAGATGTAGAGGCATGAAAAGCCTCTTTAAAAAAAAAAAAAATTAATAGATAAAATATTTTGATGACTGGAAGGTGAGTGCAGGAAAGTGGCTGAATAGCAATGCAGGGGTTGGATGGAGAAGAAAGAAAAGGCATCCTCTGGTCATAACATTGATGGAATTTATTTATTCTGGGATACTTCAAATGTATTATTTTACCTTTTGTGTTCATTTTTTAATTAGTTAATCATAAATCAAAGCAATGGAATAATTACATTTTAATCTGGCTCTAAAGGAAATGTTAAAGTATCAGTTCAGAGGTCACCCTGGGAGAAACACAAGTGATAATCCAGTTGTTGAGCTTCTATAAAAAAAAGCTTCTATAAAGCACTTAATCTTTATTTTCATACACTTAACCAGTGTTTTTAATTTTTCACAACATAACTGTAAAAGCACAACTGTAACTGTCAGTGGAAAACACTCAGAGAGCACAAACCTCCACCAAGGAGTAACAGAGCTGACCTGAAACTAAAGACTGAACACTGGCGCCCTCTAGTGGTGAAACAGGGATATTTATAAATATTTTTTCCGGACAGGATCTCATTCTCTGATCTTACCCCAAGTTGAAGCATTTGGTCCTTGGGTCATACCTTATTTCCTCCAAATAAATAAATAGTGCACATGCCAAAAATGAGAATTATTATTAAGCACAAAATACTCCTGAGTCCTGACATAGATGAAAATTATATTAGTTTTGCAGATATTCCTCCAAAACCAAAGTACTGAAAGCACTCTGCACAAACTTCCACCAAAGCTTATAGACACAGCTTGAGTGTTTTGCTGCCCCCTGCTGGTTCTGAGTTGTTATTTTGAAAGTCGTCAGAAAGTGCAAACCTCCACCAAGACATAATCCAGCTGCACTGATGCTACAGACTGAATACTGTTGCCCTCTGGTGTTGAAATAACAACACTAACCTGTCACAGCATATGCCAGTTATAACAGATGGAGCTGTTTGTGGTATTTTTTATAATGTTGCTAACAGACAGACAGACTGACAAAATCCATGCAAACATATAACCTCCTTGATTGGGGTAAAAATGGCGCTAATGAGCCTTACTGTGTTTCTTTCAAAACGATGTCCTTCACTTTGTTTTATCAGAGTTTTTCCTTCCCCGACTGGTCAAAATATCCAGTTCTGACTAAATAGACTTACATGAAATTCAAGCAGAAGTTGAATTAAATTAGGCTGCAAATAGCCTTCATAAACCCAGGAACATGGAGAATGATAAAAGCCGAATTTCTCCAACCTCATCAAGTACGACAGAACTAAAAAAGCATTTGTTACATTCGTCTGTCAGAAGAGGTTAAATCAGGCGTTTGAAAGCGCATGTGGGTGGACCAAAGGTGTACGTCTTTAAAGAAGTCGAGTTAACACAGTTTTGAAAAAAATAAGCTCCTGTGTGGGCGTTCAGTTTAACGTCATTGAATTAAATCCGTCACAGCAAAAAGTAATTGCTGGTTTGTGTTGAACGGCAGAAGCTGTCACTCCCTCAGGTGCAGCCTGCACTGTTCAAGTGTCACTCACTCACATACCCACTTACACATTTACTCACATGTACATACATACATGCATACACACATACATACACCCACACAGACACACGCAGTGACTGATTCCTCCCCTGTCTTTATACAAGCGGAGCTGAAATCTCTCATCCTTCCCTTTTTAGGAGGGAGATAATGATGCTCGTTTCACAGCTCAAAGAAGTCATTAATGTGTGACACAGCCTTGAATGTAGGATATAAAAGCGCCGCAGAGTGCACCCCCCACCCCCGCCAACCCCCGCCCACTAACGGGCACAACCTCGTTAAGACGGCGGAGACATGAATTAATCATCAGAGTCCACCTTGTAACAGGGCAGGAAATTGTTAGCAGCATCAGCTGTTGCGAGAAATGTCCCTTTGAATCGCTCCAAAGTATAAAGCTCCTTACAAATCTTTCATCTCATTACAGGATCACTGTCAAATTTACTTCAGCAGATAAGCTGATGGACGTGCTCCCTCCTATGCACCCTCATCCAATCTCTTTCACAGATGGGATGTTACTGACAAGGTGAAAAATGGGAGGAGATGAAAATTAGTAAGTCAGATATTACAAGGACAGAACGCAATACAAGGCCATGAAAGAGAATACCATAAGCCTTACAGCTTTGATATAATCCTATAAAAAATACACTAAAGTACAACCTGAATACATGGCATAACCTGTACCTCCAAACACCAAGGAGTCTCTGCTCACATTAATTGCTTTCATAGGTCTCGTCCTCCTAGTGCAGTAAGACACATGTTCGCAGCGTTGGTGCAGCATTTTAATTATTTCATGTTTTTTTGTTGGTGTCGCTTTCAGATAAAAAAGTTGGCAGAATTTCTACTGCTGTGATAAAACTTGCTTTTTTTAATTGCTCCTTAATTGCACATTGAGTTGTTGTCTTCCTCAGTTCGTTTATTTGCTGCTTGTATTTGTGGCAAATCCTGCAAGTTTCTCTCACTTTGTTACTGTGAGATACTTCTGACCCTAAATGAAACGTCTTATTTGGCAAGAAGTGTTGTTATTCAGCTACATGCAGTGTGTGCTCTTCTTCACGGGAAATATTTATGAGCATTTAAATGTTTATCATCCAACTGATCTATTTTTAATCAGTGAAAACTCCCAGCAATTGTTTAAAGCCACACGGCATCATATTCACCCACCTGTGATTTGATGTATCCCATCAAATGAATGATCAGTGATGATGATGATGATCCCTGAGTAGGACGCCTGTTGAATGTGGTAACCCCTTGACTTTTTTCCTTTGGTGCCTTTGTGAGGTTGACTTTTTGGTTTTGAATGAAATGTTTCGACATCACGGCCACGAAATCAAGTTTCCTCAGAAGGAATAAAAATATATTTCCATATGGATCTGTCACCAGGTTATTTTGCCAAGTGCCAAGGAGGTTGTGTTTTTGCCTGTGTTGATTTGTCTGTCTGCTCATCTGTTACCAACAGATTATATTTATGTATCTATTTCATTTATTTTAGAGAGATGTGGTATTATCCAAGTGGCAAATGACTCAGTTTTGATCAGAGGATGGGATTGTGTCTGAAAAAGTGCCCCAAAAATCCCAATCTGTTACAAGGTAGTGTTACTATTTCAACACAAGAGGGCAACACTGTTCAGTCTGTGGCAACAGAAGAGCTGGATTATACCTTTGTGGAGGGTTGTAATAATAATGGTTTGGATTTATATGGTGCTTTTTTTCTGGAAGCTCACAAAGACTATTATTCATTCTCAGTGATACTGGTGGTGGTAAGCTAAGCTAGCCAGTGGTGGTAAGCTAAGCTAGCCACAGCTACCCTGGGGCAGACTGATGGAGGCATGGCCAGTTTGCGCCTATGGCCCCTCCGACCGCCACTAAACCATTCATTCAACATTCATACAGGGTAAGGTGGGTAAAGTGTCTTACACCAACAACGACTGGGAGGAGTGGGAATCGAACCACTGACCCTTCGGCTAGTGGATGGCCACTCTACCACTGAGCCACTGGGTTGTATTCTACAAGTGCTTTCTATCGGGCAAATATTTTAACAAAGGCAATGTCAACTAAGAACCAGTAGGGGGCAGCAAAACACTGATGTAGTGTCTATAAGCCTTGGTGAAGCTTTGTGCTCTCTCAGTGCTTTCTTGTTACTATATTTAATTCAGTGTTTTGGTTTATAAGAGAATATCTGCAAAACTAATATCATCCTCATCTGCACCAGGAGTACTGTGTATTTAGTAAAATAAAATTCTCAACTTCAGCAGCAAACATATGAAACTAAGATGGTGCCTAACCCATTGAAATGTTTGCATCATTGTCTATTAGTCTAATAATAGAAAGAAGTGTTGTGTGTGAGTCCATCACAGCAGCTCGTGCTAATGTAGACTCAAAGTCTTGTTAATTGCTGCAGTAGTGAGCTGTGAAAAATGTCTAAAGGAGATCATCTCATACTTTGTTTGGAGCTGCGATGTTCGCTCTGCTGCATCTAAAATCCTCCTCCAGAGTCTCCAGAGTGTGCTGTCAGTGCTGTAAAACAGTGAATTAATTAAGAGTGAGTCTGACAGTGCTGTGAAGTTGGTGGAGTATTGTAATGGTTCTGCAAAGTGGCACTTTGCAAACATTATGCCAGCAGACTGCGAGGTCACCAACACGATCAGGGAGGTTTTTGGAAGGACAATAGATGTGGCAGCAGTGGTCACGAACACACACTTCACACATCCAAAGGTGGAGCTTTGTTATGAAGTAAATGTCCCGTGAATCTTGTTTAAATCAGCTTCATGAGGCAAACCTACCAGCAGCCTGATTCAACACATGAAAGCTAATGCCATCTTGTTATTGTGTGGCCTGTTTGTTTAATCCAACTTCTGTGTCTGTCAGGAAAGTGGGCAATTTGCATGCTGCAAGTGCTCTTAATATAAAATGTTGAAGTAGGGTGGCTCATTCCCACATTGCATCCCCACCTTTCCTCCTTCTCTCCCACTTTGGGCTGTGTGAAGTGCTCGTTGGAGAGCTGTAACAGGAGTATCATTCACTGTAATGGTGGAGCGTCCTCCTCCACAGCCCTCACTTAGATCACTTAATCCACTTTAGCAGTCCAGCGATGTGCTCCGCGTGAACACAGCACGTTCACAATGGGAGGTTAGACAGAGACTAGCTCTGACCTGTCAGCTTGCACTAAAATGCCACACTAAAACACTCCAAACCCTTGTTTCTCACAGCTCACTTAATATGGATGTAGCCCGCTGCACAGTCAAAATCTGAAGCTTTTTGGGGAAAAAAAGTTTGTCACTCTGCACTTGAAAGTGAACGCAGATTATTTATTGTGATAATTATCATAAATCAGTCGAATGAATGCAGTGCGGACACTTTATTTGGACAGTGTACTCAAACAAATACTTTCTGTTTTGGTCCACAGAGGACACAGAGGTAGATTTAGGAGTTCAAAAGTAGTGGAAAGCATCTATACAGGAGTGTGATTTACTAGATTTATTGCTAAGTCCAGAGCTGTGAAAAGTAAACAAATCAAAGGACAAACTAGAGCCTATTGTTCTGGTAGTTTTGCCAGAAAACCGTACTGTATGTTTGTTTTAAGGGCAAAGACCGAGCGTTCAATAAAACAAGCTTTGCTGCAAAATCAGCCTGTAGCTTTTCACTGTGGTGGTGTAATAGTAATATTACATTGTCCAGGAAACCTTTATAAAAAGCCCCAGGCATGCACAGAGAGGAGGTAGGCTGATAATGAGGCCATTAACGGATTGCCATTCACAAACGTGCGAATTAAAAAGTGAAATATGTGGAGACCAATGGACGAGTCAAGTGTTCTGTCATGAGCATTTAATATCTTTTTGCAGGAGGGAATGGTTGTGCTGTCACTGACTACAGCTTATCTTGAGTCCGTCACCCACACAGAGCATCCTTTATTAATACCATCTGCATCACTATGGAGGGGGAACGGGGCCAATTTCAATTCCACAATATACTCCTCAAGAAAATGTTTTGTAGAATTATGTCGCTCTGATTGTTACATTTACAATATTTGCTGATAACATAAAGTCTAAATCAGCACCACCAACACCTTTTTTGCACCACGGACCGGTTTAATGTAGGCATTATTTTCACGGACCGGCCTTCAAGGTGTGGCAGATAAATACAGCGAAAATAATATAACACAACCGGCATAAAAAGTTGTCCTCTTACCCTTTGCAAAGAAGCTCTCCAAAGACGTTTGTATTTTATTCAGTTTCGCTAGTTTGCGGGCTTATTTTTTGGCTAACGTATCTGAGGTTATACGTGATAGGTGATACGTTTTATCACGTGACCGAGACAAGAGAATCCGGTCGTTTCTTTCAAAATAAAATGGCTGTCAGACTCTAATAATCAATGGAACGGAAGTTATATTTTTGTTCATTATTTCTGTGCGGCCCGGTAACAACCGCGGAGCCTGTGTCCGCCCAAATGCTTCGATGTGACAGAGCGGTCGCCATATTGTGAGTGTCAAGTCTGCCCTGTCAACCTATACAAATCATTGTGTTTGCTAAAGAAAACCACGAAAATATACATTTACGTGACTGTAAAGAATCATTACATTCATTTTGAGTTCATTAACATAAAAAAATAAAACATAAAAAAAAATTGTAAAATTATTAAACACAACAACAAAAACATATTTTCCTACCTGTGGAAGGTAATTCCACGCAGTCGGTTGTCGTTATTTTGCTGGTTTGTACAACCCCACGCAGAGCAGTGATGCGGCATCAATGCTGAAGTCTGGACAAATGACCCTCGTAAGATGGCGGACACACTGGGGTATGTTCCATCCAATCAGTGAGGCATCTAGCGTATATGTCAATGGTAACAACTATGGTAACCACGGACCGGTACCGGTCCCTGGCCCCGTGGTTGGGGACTACTGGTCTAAATAATAAAGCCCAGCGACGGGTTATTAACAGTGAATGAGGCTCAGACACAATACTCCACACAGTCATTTAATAAAATCAACCACAGACTAGAAAAAAGAGAGCAAAGGCATTTTGTATTGAATGAAAAAAGCTCATCTAGCAACAAGAAGTTTCTTTCTGCCGTAAGCTTGAGTAATTACATGTTTACAGTAAAGTTACAATACTTTCATGAGCTCAGTCAAGCTAAATGCTCTACATGTCATTACTGTACATCACATCAGGTCTGTGCCAGGTCACGTTAGCTTTCTAAATCAATCAGATGAGACGAGTGACATTCAGGTGTGACTCTTGACATGAGCGCGAGTGTAGATCTTTTTTCCTTTTTTTTTTTTTTTTTTTTTTTACCCAAAAAACAGTATTATGTAAAGTTCAACAAGGTGCCACCAGATTCTATGACTCATTCAAGAGCAGAAAGCACAGCAGGGCAGTCAATGGCAGCAAAGTGAATGAATCGTCATTGTAATTTGAAAGCGTAGCTGACGGCAGAAAACAGAAATGTTTCAGATTTAGAGAGAGAAAAAAACACAGTATAAGGCAAACACTGTGGAAAAATGAACCACTTTTATGACCTGTCCTCCAGAATATACAGAGTTTCTGTGTGTGGCTGTGGGAAAAATCACAAAAATATCTGTTGTAACAGTAAAGTATCTCTCATGTGGTCTCCTCTGTAATAAACAAAGTAAATTGTCCGTTTGCATTTACACCAGTGCAGCTATTATGAGACATCGCTCTTCAGACCTGTCATATACATGCTGATGTATATGTCTCATGTCCCATAAAGCTGTGTAATTTACAACAACCTCTCGCCTGCATCTGAAGCTCCAACCATTAATACTGCTGAAGGAACTGACCTTCTTTAAGTGTTCATCACCTTTGAACATGTTTGATGTGTAATCATTTACTGCAAAGACCTTAAGGATGTTAAAAATTTAAAAAGATGAGTTAATAATTGCTTTTGAAGTTACCAGGCTCTCAAAACACTTTTTTTTTTTCAAATTTTCAGATCTATATTGAGACCTTGCAAAAACTAAAGACGGGTAAGTTTCCAGTGAGCCCGAGCACTTCTTCCTTTATCAGGGTTGGAAAAGAATAGGATAAAAATTGAGCTAAATTGTTGGACAGCGAGAGGATCACAGCATCCTCACGGTCTTTCATTTTATTCCTATAGACACCACATCCACTGGTAACCTCCCTACTGTTTGGTACAAGCTTACTTCTTTCCTAATCTGCTGTCCTTTTGCACTCAGTGAGGCTTGAACTGGAAGATAAAGTTTCTCTTTACAGTTCTTGCTGAATATTTTTTAAATGTTGACTCAATCTAAACATATAGTAGCTAAACCAACAAGTCGGGTTCAGCTCATAGACCGGATACAGAAATGGACGAAGCAAGTGTGACATCACCCATTTGTTTATGCAGCATTTGAACATCGCCAGGTTGGTTGTTTGGAACCAGAATTGACCATATTTGGATATAAAGGGAGGAGTTAGGAGGTGGGTTTGACACTCGAACCCGAGGTCAATGATCGATGTGTATGAAACTTGTCATGATTCCATGTTTTTTAGTTGGTTTTTGATTATGGTTATGTTTTCTTGTATTTAGTTTTGTCATCACTCTTGTTTTCTTCTGGTTTCAATGGTTATTTTGGTCTTTGTCTCGTTTCCTGTTTTATTTTGATAGTCGTGTTCTTCGTGTGTTCTTGCCCAAGCTTTGTTTCCTGTCTGCCCTGTCACACCTGTCTTGCTTTGTCAAGACTCGATTTAAGCACCGCTCTCATTGGAGAGCAGACCTTTCAATCAAGTTAGCCACGCCCCTAAATCTTTTTGAAGCCAAATATCTACTTAAATTTTCTTTTTTTTAGATGAAACACAAGATCACTAATAGGATGAATTAATTTAGCTAATGACATCAGAATGAGTGAGTATTTCATGATTGAAAATGACCATTTTTGAACGGATGTCAATTGGAGCCAGAGTTTTTAGGAGCCAGCCTCTAGTGGCCATCAGGAGTATTGCACTTTTTTGCACTTGCACTTTTGCACCCTGGTTTCTTCGTCCATTTCTATATACAGTCTGGTTTAGCTACTACGGAGCCCCCTACGGAGTTTGTTAAAGTCGGGATCCCGTGAAAGTGTTTTGTTAGCAATGCTGCTATGCTAATAATTTGTTTACTTCCGGTACTTCCAACTGCAATCCTCCGGACAGCTACACGGGTACCGTTGGATGTACGCTAAATGCAGAGAAAATGGATTGCGTGTCATCCTCTTTCCTTAACACATGTTATGTCCTCATATGATAATCCACTCTCAAAATAAAACTCTATAAAACTTTCCCATCTTTTCCACTGTGCGACCTCCATTTTGAACTGACCCGGAAGTACCGGAAGTAAACAAATTATTAGCATAGCAGCATTGCTAACAAAACACTTTCACGGGATCCCAACTTTAACAAACTCGGGATTTTTTTTTTTTTTTTTTCTCTC
>OOFC01051287.1:0-17662 GCA_900323345.1 Pseudochromis fuscus
CCTGCAAATACCTGCAAACACCTGCAAATACCTGAAAATCCTGCACATACCTGCAAATACCTGCAAACACCTGCAAATACCTGAAAATCCTGCAAATACCTGCAAAAACCTGCAAATACCTGCAAATACCTGCAAATCCCGCAAATACCTGAAAATCCTGCACATACCTGCAAACACCTGCAAATACCTGCAAATACCTGCAAAATCTTGCACATACCTGCAAACACCTGCAAATACCTGCAAATACCTGAAAATCCTGCAAATACCTGCAAAATCCTGCACATACCTGCAAACACCTGCAAATACCTGCAAAATCCTGCAAATACCTGCAAATACCTGCAAATCCTGCAAACACCTGCAAATACCTGCAAAATCCTGCAAATACCTGCAAATACCTGAAAATCCTGCAAATACCTGCAAATCCTGCAAATACCTGCAAATACCTGCAAATACCTGCAAATCCTGCAAATACCTGCAAATACCTGCAAATCCTGCAAATCCTGCAAATACCTGCAAATCCTGCAAATACCTGCAAATACCTGCAAATACCTGCAAATCCTGCAAATACCTGCAAATACCTGCAAATCCTGCAAATACCTGCAAATCCTGCAAATCCTGCAAATACCTGCAAATCCTGTAAATACCTGCAAATCCTGCAAATACCTGTAAATACCTGTAAATACCTGTAAATACCTGCAAATACCTGCAAAACAGAAAGATCTTGAATCTTGAGATGTTGACTTGTGTCATTAATGAGACTATTCTACTATTAATTTCATTTGTAAATATGTTGTCTGTTAGCGTAGCAGGATGTTTTGGCTTCATGATAACAGGAAATAAGTTACTGCTGTACATTTGTACATTGTACCAATAAAGTATATTGTCAACAATCATTTGTGTTCATTTGAGTTTAATAAGTTGATATTCCTGAACATCAGTACAGGTTCCTGGTTCCTTGTATTTAGACAACTAATGATATATTTTCAGGTTTGTCACATTTACTTTCAAGTTGTTTGTAGAGTTCTGCTGATGAAGAGTATCATTGATAAAGCTCCTTCCACAGGACAGTTGAACTGGTCGTCAGTGTCGTCCTCCTGGATGTAGAAGTGCTTTTCTGGATCCATTCGCAGTCTGTTTAGTTAAAGGATTTTTCAGGTTGAAGTTTTCATACTTGTTAAATGAACTTCCTCAGAGTCTCTGTGGGGTCAACTCCTCCTCCTCCTCCTCCTCAGTGTCTGTAGATGGAAATCATCGAACTCTACATCCAAATCTGCCGTGATAAACTGATAACATAGCAGAACTCTAAAACATCACTATGAAAATACTAATTACTCCACTGGTGGATACAAAATACTGCGAAGTATCCCAGCTTCTTCCTGTCAGCAACAGATTACACTAAAGAGATGGCACGAGGTCTAAAAGGTTTTATAAGCTGATGTTATGTTTTAGACTGATGCTAAAGTTGCTAAGCTATGTTAGCACCAGTCCTGAGAAACATTAGTGTAACAGCCATCACATCAGTAACAGTAAGTGCTGCTGAGAGATCTCCCCACTGAAGAGAGATCTCAGGGAGACTCAGATGGATGTGGTTGTCTGTGCATCACCCCGGGGTTCACTGACAGGCTCCCCTGTAACAGACATGTAATTGTATCGACTTGTGCAGAGGGGGCATTGTGTGCAGGAAATTGCATTTTTCTGCATGAGAGCCATTGGTAGTGAGATGGATGCCCTGCTGCAGTGGAATTAGTATTTCAGAGTGTAGGTAGGAAATGACAAACTGCAAGTGAGGCTAGTTATCCTGCACGAGGATGTTTATTCTCTCAAAGATGCATAAAAGCAGTGGGTGGCAGATTTAATCTCCAAACATAGACGGATTCTCCTTTTTTCTGAGGTGCTTTATGGCTGGAAAATGAGACAAGAATTAATGCTCCTGGGAGCTGACTGTGATTAATATCCCCTCGGAGCTATGCTTAAAATTGGTAAACTGGAATTTGCATTGTAGATCAAGATCCCCCTTTAAACAATGGCTTCTCTGTCTCACAGACACCTTCACAGTTCATTACCGGCCAAATCAAATGCAAAAAACATCCATCTCAGTTGAGACACAGTGACAGTACTTAACTCTCCTCCACTAAAAAGGTGCAAACTTGCTGCTTTCGGTTTCCTTTTCAGACACAGCTGCAGTGCACACAGTGAATTAGTCATGTCAGAGCCGTGGCCGAGCTTTCTTTACATATTTAAATATTATTTGTTTTCATTTCTTGTGTCTGCCACTTTGAGAGCCTCTGCTGTGCAGCTCCTCGCAGCACATTTATAGAGAGACGGAGCAAGAAGAGGCCAGAAGATGACACCACGTAAAATCTAGATTAATGACGGGGATCAAGCAGCAGTTTCATCAGCGGCAGGACACATCTATCACCTGATGGAGGCCGGGACTAATGACAGCCCAGGAAAACATCTTGATAATGAATTTTATAATGATCGATGATGTCAACAGTTGTAATGAAGAAACAAACATACTCCCATCATGAGTTTTGCACAGCTGTGAGATCTTACAAGAGGACTGGCTGAAGATGTGGGTGATGTTTTCTCTGAGCTGTGAGCTGCAGCCACTCCTCCACTACAGTGATGCTACAGTCAAACTCTGCAGCTCCTCAGCAGCTAAAGCACCTGTACTGGTTCCTGAGGTGCAGGATCTCACATGGTCTGAAACCCAGGTTTACACCTCACTGTGTTCACTCCATTAGACCTCACTGATGTGTGGGAGGTGTACAGCTGAGTGATGTGGTGGACGGACCAACAGCTCTCTGGTTAAACCTGCAGCGTGGACCTCTTGTCTCCCCCTGCTGGCAGTGACAGTAAACACATTATACACATGCTTCCTGTCCACAGGGACCACACACTTGTACATAAATCATTTCTTTTCACATTTTGACATTTCTGAGCAACAACATTTATTTATTAATAATTCCTTCCTGGTGGATGATGACTTCCTGTGGTGTTCGGTGGAGGATCGTAGTGGGCGGAGTCTGACACTGAGGGAACTCCTCTGTTCAGCTACCACAGTCATAGAGTCAATGGGAGACATTATCCAAAATGCCAGTTAGCTGAGGCAGCATCCACCTTGAAGACCCCGGCTGTGTCCGAATGTCCACACTATTCCCTACATAGAGCACTATACAGGGGGTTACGCCATTTCCAGTCATGTCCGAATTGCTTAAGCCGAAAAAAGCAGTGCACTCAAATTTTCCCACAATGCATCTTGAAAAGTAGTGAGCACCGATGGTCACTAGACAAGATGGCGGACCGGGAGCAGTGTGATGTGGGGCAGGGAGAGATGGTATATAAATGTAAGTATTTTATGAATATTACTCAACTTTTATACAGCGTGAATGCATTGAAACGGGGAAAAGTAGGGGTCGAGGGGCGCGTCGCGAACATCAAAGAGGATTGATAAATGTAGAGATTTTATTTTATTTTTTAATTATTGAATATAAAAACAACAAGGAAAGAATGAAATGCAATATCACTGAGGAAATTCACATGAATAGTTGGGTTTACATTTTTCGTGAGCCGTAGTGGCCTGGTGACCGCTGGTGGTCACATGATCCGACGCCAGGAGAAAGTAGGGGGCTTTGTGTTCGAATCGCCAGCTGATTCAGAGCACTATGTAGCTCAGCACTATATAGCAAACGAGGGGTTAGGGAATAGTGTGGACATTCGGACACAGCTGGCATCACTGGGATTAGACCTGAAACATGGCACCACACTTGTTACAGCAGCTTTCACTCACTGTGTTATCGTTGTGGGACTGATAAACCAATATCTCCCTATGATGTTCAAATGTAATGTTAATTAATAGAGCATGTGTGTGTTCTCCTTTGTCTTACCGTGGTAGAATGAGTGTTTTAGATACCAGGATGTGGTAAGGAAATGATGTTGCTGCATCTGTCAGTGTGTTAGTTGGAAAGCTGTGTCCCAGTGAGGACGTGAGTGGAAAGGACATTATCTGGAAGGAGACAGAACCAAATGTAAAATGTAGGATCTGGCTTTTATAACATCACCAGTCTGTAAACTGATCATCAGACACGGCCTCCTCCCTCAGCTGGATCACGTTGCTTTGGGTTTTTGCCTCGTTGTGAATGATAATGTGTAATTCAGGGTTGTCAATTCATGTAATGACCTTCCTCACTGCAATCCTTTCCTGGCTCTATAATCCACTACAGTCAGTTGTAAAATTCTTGACAATCCCCCAAAGGGATGGCGACTGCTTTATTTTTGGACCTGATATCTAATCTACTCACACTGTAACTGACTTTAGATTTCACATGTTTACAGCGGGGTCAGCCGAGAGAGCAGCAGCTGTAACACACTCCAGCAGCGTGTCAGCAATAACAGTTGTGGTCCTGTAAATCCTCATAAACAGAACAAAGCGCTCGCCCGGAGCTGCTAAATATGTCACCCGGCGCGGTGCTGTGAGGCACTCGAAGCATCTGCCAACCTGCATTTATCATTTGAAGTTTCTGCCTTTTGTTTTGCCTGATCGCTGCTGATTTGTGCAACTATGAGCAAAAAAAAAAAAAAGCAGTCACTGAAATGTCACACACTGTATCCCATCTTTAACCTGTGATTTAGCTCTTTACATCTGGCGTGGCTACACACCTCGTCACAAACTGGAACACCCAGCCTGAAAAGCTTTAAGGAGGACAGGAAATCCACTTGATGTCATCCAGCAGTGATTTAAGTAAAGATTTACTTGAACGCAGAGGTTACATAATCTGCAACCTCGGCCTTTACGCTCTATGACCCCAGCTGATACTCTCCAGAGAGAGGCAGAGGTTGTGTTTGTGGAGTCGAAGTGTTGTGTATGTTTCTCAGTGTTTGTGTTGAGACTGGAGGTCCTGAGGCTTCATGTTGATGCTCGTGGGGCCTGGCTGGAAATACAGTGAGATTTTTCACACAGATGTTTGAAGGGTCTGTGTCCACAGCAGTGAACAGCTACTGTGTATTACCATCTGATACACTGTGTGAGGTTTCAGCTCGTTTGTACCAGTGGTTCTCAAATGGGGGTACGTACACCCCCGGGGGTACTTTAAAGCACTGTAGGGGGTACAAGACAGTTTCTTTAATCCATTTAAAAAATAGTATTTATGCAAAAATCCTCGGGTTTCTCACTAAAATGTAGAAGCAAAACATTCAGCTCAATGCAAAATTGCAAGTTCAGTACAATGTTGATAATTTGTAACTTTGACATGTCAGTCATTTTTATCTTTAAAAGAATAGTTTGCAAGTTCAATGCAATTTAATACAATGTTGACTTTCAACTCCCCCTCCATCCAAAACAGTTTTGTTTTCTTCCGGTTTGGAAAAAAATATTAATAGATTTTGGGTTTATTAATGTGGAAGAAGGAGGAGATGGAATAAGTATTTGTTTCATTTGTTTATTCTTTCTTTATCTTTTACTTTCAACCAATATTGCTTTGTGCTGTTTAAGGGCTACTTGGCTGAACAAATATTTCACAGGAGACATCACTGAAAAAAGGTTGAGAACCACTGGTCTATACTACGTCTGATTTTTAGAAAGTGGAGGGAAAAATATATAAATTCCACTCAACACCTACAACAACTTAATTGCTTAGACAGTGAAATGCTTTAAAAACATTCCACACACATAGTTTTGTTCTAAGAAAATATTTATGAGACATTAACCGAGGTACTAAGTCAATTCAGTGGCGTGCCTACACATTCTTGTCCCGCGTTATTGCGCTATTAAACACAGCGGCTCCACTCACAATTAATGAAGGGCTGTGATGGCTCAGTTAAACATCAGGATTTATGCACAATCCCTGCAGTTAAAGTGCAGAAAATGGCCAGATTTGGAAAAAGTTCAGCCATTGTGAAGATGAAACACACTGCAGGAGGGAGCCATATGTTACACGGCCTGGTCTGCAGCGCCGGATACATCATGGCGGCTACTTGTAACTTGGGGAGGAGGGGAGGGGGAGGTGTAACACTACCTTTTTGTTCTTTTTGTTTTGTTTGTGATGATAACAATCCAACATGGCACTCACTCCAGAGCGTCTTAAAGTCAGCCATGTTTGAAGGATTGCAAACACACTCTAAGCATCTAAATCCATGTAATTTCTCTAAATGTATGTTGTAATTATCTATAAATGATGGTAGTTGGTGCACAAGGCATATTTTCCTCTGATTGCGGCATAGTTTTGGTCGGATGTTAAACTGTTTACACACCACACTGGATTTCTTCCAAGTAGAGGAGAGTTTGATGATAGTGCAGGATGAGTTGAATTACAGAGTTCTGTGGGGATCCTTAATATTGATGCTGCTTCAGTTAAAAGTCATTACTGTGGCAAAAGTTGTATTAGAAAAAGTTGTGCATCTCTGTGAGGGGATTGAAGCAACAACATGATTGGATCTGCGACTTCAAAAGATTATTAACCCTTTAACACCTGAGCCTCCAAGTTTCCACCTGGACGTTTTATGCTTATTTTGATTTCAAATTTAACATGCAAAATCTAACATTCATGTGCAGTTGCAGTGTTTTTGTTCACTAAAACTCTAAAATCAAATTCCCTGTTTGTGTTTTTCTGCTATTCTTGTCTCATCGTCACTGTTATCACACTCTTACCAGACGTAGTATACAGTAAATCAGCTGTTTTGCCGGCTTCTGAGAGACGCGCTAGTGAAATTACCGTAATGACACTATAAGTGCAACATCTCTGCTCTCGGGAACCATTGGAATTTTTCTGATTGCGCAAACCGTGACGTAATTACGGTAATCCAAAGACGCATGCGCAGACCTGTCGCTGACCACTCGCTTGGAATTAAAGGGTTAAACCAAAGCTAGCTAACGTATGCTAGGTCCGTCCTCTTCAATTTATTCTTACGATTACTACAGAAACCGAACCTCTCCCAGAAGACCGATGTGTGGCCAGGAGTTTACGACCTTTTGACTGAGCTGCTCATTAACATAGGCTGCAGACAGTGAGAATTAGCCCATATGTGACCGCTAATTAGTAATTACCCTTGAGAACGCATGCCAAATTGGTTTGGCATCTTTGGGTTGGGCATGAGGTTGAAATCACCAGGACAAGCTGTTCAAAGCTGCCCTCTGCCCTGACCTCATTCAGGCCAGTATGTCAGTGAGTTTGTGCTTTAAATTTCATCTACACACTGGAAAAAGTGGGATCTAAGAATGATCTAGAGAATCAGTAATTTTATTAATCTTTACATGAAGTGTATTTACTTTAACTGCTTTCATCTGATGTTGGAAGAACAGAAACACCCTTTATTCTTATGTTAACTGCTGCTTTCCTTGTATTATACTGTATATTATTATTTATTGCAGTTCATTAATAAGTGAAATCCAGCACAACACAAGTTCCTGAGTTGTTGTTTTTTTTTAATATTTAACATCTGACAATGACCTGCATGAGGTTAAAAGAACATCCTCTGTTTCCTATTGTAGTTTTGCCTACTGGTTTGACATCTTCACCACAGCCAGCACCTGGCTGTCGACCTCCCCGAAGCCTTCAGATCACAGCACACAGTTGTCTCAGTTTTCTGTTACAGACACCAGACCAAAAATCTCTGCTGAGGATAATAAACCATGTGAAACAGCGGCTGTAGCTGTAGTTTATGTCCGTGTCAAAGAGCATTAAAGTGTTTCTCTGCTCTCTGTTCCTCTCTCTGAGTTTAACTCGCTCTCTCTGCCTTGCAGCTGAGGTGATGTGTCAAGATGACGGTACACCAGCTCCAGATGCCACGGACGCACCAGCCCCCGATGACACTGCTGGTACGAGTCTTGATAAATGAACAGTGAGACTTGAGAGTACCATTGACATCCACTCTGTTATGGTGGAGTTTATACTGGAGCTCTGACTTTTAGGTTCCATTGCTCTGGATGACAAGTGACAAACCATCCTGTCCTTGGATTGTGTTCTCAGTGACAGATGCTGCGGACTCTCCTGCCGCTCCAGATGCCTCAGCGGCTCCAGATGCCGCCACCAACCCCCCTGACGCTGACAGTGGAGACTCGAGTGCCGCTACTGCTGCTGGTGGAGATAACACAGTGCAAGCCACCCTCATAACCCTCCCGTTCATTCCCGACAAAGGGGATGGAGACGCTGCAGGGGTCACTGATGCCCCCGCCGCTGTAATCACCGAGGCCCCAGAGGCTAAACCTGTTGTGGTAGGTGTATCATGAAATTAATTTGCATCAACACCAATAAAGACCAGAGGATTTTGTTATTGAGGCGTTTTCTTCTGAACCCATTTGGCTCATGTGGCTTTCTGCCTCCACAGCCTGAAGTGAATTGTGTTGCAAAGGAGGACATCCCAGAACGTTCTGCTATCAAGGTTGAAGTAGCAACAAATGACTGTGTGAGTACAACTTTGTCTGAAGTTTACAACAGGAGTTTAAAAATAAAATATTCTCATAAGAGATTAATCAATCCTGCTTGTAACAATAGCCCACCCCCTGTCCCCTCCACTCCCTGCCAGTCACAGCTAGTATCAAGCTACCAACAGCTGAAATTTTTATCATGCAACGTTTAAGACCGCAGTGAAATGAGAGACGGGAACTGACCACAATTTCACTCTTCTAGTGACGAGATCCTTTTACCGAGACCTTTATCTGGCCCCGCACACCTTGCGCACAGAGGAAGTGGCTTGCTGCACTTACAGGGAGCAAATGAGCTGCAGTTAAAAATGTGGGCCTGATAAAGACAGATCTTTTCTCAGACATTCCTCAGACGTTGTAAATCTTGAGACTATGTTCCTGGCGGGAGACAAATGAAGAGGAGGGTTGATGCTTCCTCTCATGCTCTGGGGTCTTTAGGACACCTGGGTGGGGCTCCACTTTCTGTTCTGATAGTTTGAATACACGTTGAGGGGTTTTTCAAAGACAAATCTATATCTTACCTACAGTACTCTTGGAGTCATTGTACTGCATAAATATACTTTACTCTTGACTGTGTGTGCAGGTGCTGAGGATGCCACAAACACAACAAACACATGATTTTCCAATAGTTTATGTTGTAGTATCTGTGCAGTGTCAGTCCAGATGCACATTTGGTCATTACTGTACCACAGAGCCAGGACCATCTGCAAAAGTCATCTGTTCAACTCAACCTGAAACTAAACATGGACTGCTCTGCCAAAAGCCTCAGCCAGCTGATGATGAGCTCAAAATGCACGTAGCAACAACAAGTAATGGTTATTCTCTTTAGGCAGCAGTAAATGGATACAATCAAAGACCTTGATTTAAAAAAAACAGCATGTATCAGTGGAATGTAATAACATAACCATGCGCTGAAGTATTGGGACATAAGTAAGTTTCATGCCTCTATAAATCCATCACACATGTTTTTCCCCATTATTTTGGGATCAAATGAATCTTCTGTGTTGTTAAATGTGTTTATTCAAATACAAACTGACTGTAACTCATGTGAACCCAAGTCATGGGTGCAGGAGGCCATGTAGGGTCAAGCAGAACAGGGTATGAGACAAAGCAGGATGTGATCGGTCATAAGTGGCAGATGGGGAACAGAGTCCGTTCCATGGAATTGGTTTTGCTGTTTGAGTTCAGCCCTCCTGAGTTTCTCGCTCCTCGCCTCAAAGATCTGAGTGTTACAGCGGAGTCCAGCTGTGGGCCCACTCCCAACTAACTGAGGATTCGGGGGTTTGCTCACGGTGGTCTTTTGGGAACACTGAGAACTGTCTGGATCACATTACAGAGGAATGAAGAGCGCTCCCAAGCTAAAAAGCCCAATGTTGTGCAATGGAGTGATATCATAATCCAAGGTTAAGATGGAAAAAACAAGGTGTGGTCATTTTTCATTCAGCTGGATTCTGTGGCACACAAAAGGTTTATGTGGAAAACTCAGAAACACACATTTTGTTGGCCACAGACTCTGAGTATGTATGTGGGAAAGTCTGCACTGAAAATGTGTGAACTTGTTTTGCAGGTTTTCAGCTCCTCTGAGTTTATTGAGACAGCTATTGTGACTTAGCACAACTATGTATTGTGCATTGTATTTACATACAACATGTTTCTTGTAGGAGGCCACTAAAAGCATTATTCGGGAGAATCCTGCACCCTGGTGCAGCAAGGACAGCTGTAACCTAGATATCTCACAAGATGGCAACAACTTGTTGATGGCCAGCAATGATGGTGGGTATACATGGCATCAAATATATAACAATGTGCACATGCATATTTTCATTTATTTGTGACCCTTAGACGTATCGTGTACTTAGTACTGATGTACTTGTAACTTCTTTGCCTCCTGCAGCTGAGTTGGGTACTTTGGTCAAAGCACTGCAGGGTGAACAGCTAAAAAACAAGGTAAGAGATGCTAACAAATCTAATATGGTAGTGGAAAACAAATATTCATTACACCCATGGTGTGTATGGAGCCCCTAAAGGGACATGAAGAAAAAAAAAATTGATGGAGGAAAAAAAAAGTGCCAGTAGATACTGTCTACTGGCACATCATATCATATCATATCATATCATATCGGAAATACTATCTTGTGCACACCAGATAGTATCTGGTGTGCACAAGATATGATTTCCGATATACAGAAGAGGCTGAATTTCCCGGTGCACCTCAAAGTGGCATCACACCCGTGGATGGTATTGTTCAGTTTATGAATTAGCTTGAAAATTACTGAAGTTTTGAACAAATTATGCATATTCGTCTGTATACCGGAAATGCAATCTAACGCACACGAGCTAACAGCACTTTTTTTGTTTATCATCAAATTTATTTTTTTTCTTTATGTCCCTTTAGGGGCTACGTAGAACTCTTATTCTGTGTTCCAAATCCATATTGTTTAATAATTATCCACAACATTTTGGTTTACTTACCTTTCATTAAATTGAACTTTGAACGCTTCAAATTTGGAATATTCTTTCTAATTAAATGTTTTCTAAGATCTTTCCACAGTAGGTAGCGAAACAGAAAGTAATGAAGCGATATGAATGAGAGGAAACATAAAAATAGACACAAAAAACTCCAGCTGAGTAGATGGTTTAATGTTAATCCACATTCCAGTGCAGTGATTATCAGTTGATGAGAAGCTGCTCTGTTTTTTTTGTACACTGTATTCTGATATGTCCACTATGTTTTTTTTCATACGACATACTCTAATATTTCAAATACACATCACCTTGTTCTCCTATGTTTCCTAACACACTGTCCTTGACCTGTCATGGACTGGGATGACTGGGATGGCTCTGCATGTGTTGCTGTTGTTTTGACCACATCCTTATCTCTTGGACTTCTTTTCAGCTCGGCGTGACAAAGACTGAGACTCCTTCATCATCAGGATCCTCTGTGTTTGTGGGAATACTGGTCTCCGGTCTGCTCGCTGCCCTCGCCATCACTGTAGGATACTTCAAATGCCAACGCAAGCCTGACGCCAAGGGAGTGAGGCTGGTGAGCATGTTTTTACATTTTCAATATACCGTCGTGTACATTGCCACTGTGGGGGGATTAATCTGAATTTACACCGGCACAGGACTTGCCAACAACATTTATCACCCAGCTGATGCATTGATAATCACTGCAGTAATTAGCACATGTAAAATATTTCTATTATTTAATCTGCAAACCCGATCTGTGTCACTTCCCGTGCAACCTGCAGGTGTGTTTTATTATAAATATCAAAATATTTTACCATGTGTTGTGCAATCACAGACCTCATTATGGGTTCGCTGGCAGTATGAATAGAGTTTCCTGGGTAGGGTTAAAGCCGTGCAGCATCTGAAATCAAAACAGCACCACTTCCTTTTGAATCAGTGTCTGCCAGTGTTTTAATTAGGGAATGTTGCTGGCCAGCCATCAGAGAGAGTGCGCAGAGAAAGAGAGAGTGCGCCTTATCCAGAGACCCACGCCCTGCTCTCTGCTGCCTCATTCATCTGCACAGCTCGCTGTTTCATCTACTAGCCAGACGCAGCTGTTTCTCTGTACCACTCACAATATCACATGATAGAGACCACATAAGAGGGAGTGTTTATGTGTGTTTATAAGAAATGCTGGATCGGGGTCAGGGAATCTATCTGTGTGCATATGCGTTATTGTGCATCGCTGTGCTTTATTTTAACCCTGACAAGATTTGGCTTGTGAGGAAAAAGTGAGGCTGCATCGGAGCTGCTGAGTCAGTGATAAAGAAATAAACATGTCCAGAGTGTACTTTGATGTAGTTTACAAATGCTTTGCAGTAATGTAAGACAGATGCAAGTAAGTATGTAAGTATCCTGATTATTTGTGCTGTGCTTTGCAGGCGGAGGAGGCCTATCCAGCTGATCAGGAGAATCAGGGGAACACTCTGGTCTCTGTGGCCCCTCTCAACCCGCCTCCGGAGACCCAGGAGAAACCCAGTGTAAACGGAGAGTCCCCCGAGGCGGCCAAGACCCAGACCCCTCCTCCCACCAACGGCCACTCCACCGCCAAGACAGCAGACACCGAGCTGTGAAATAGTCCAGTAATGATCGCAGCCCAGGAACTACCCCCATAAATACACTCATCCATACACACACACACACACATCTATGCTAACACACCACCTTTTCTGAATCCACTCCTGCCCAACCACAGAGAGGCCCCAGCGAAGTGGACATCAGGGACTAGAACAATCTCCTCCATCAACACTCCCGTTGTTATGGTCCTCAAGCTTCCTCCTTTGGCTACGTGCCTCAACAAACATCAGGAAAACTAGTCTGATGATGACAGCAATGGCAGAGATGAATGATGACGACGAAGGCTCGGTCCCTGGGTTGTTGACGGCAATCAGGCTGAAGACGGGGAGATGGGCAGTTCTGGGTGCGAAGAGGGTGTAATTTTAGCATTAATCAGCACTGGGTCACATGATGGCTGCAGCCTGCTGGAGTCGCAGCAGAGTCTCTGCACGTCAACGGGTTCAAAGCTCCCACCAAACCTTCCTCTAGTAAACACAGCACAAGCACATACATGAAATTCTTCCCAAGTTCAATGTAAAGCCATAAACAGGTAATAAATCACACTGCCTTAAAATCTGTTTACAAACCTCTCAGAGAGATGATACATTGGGCTCTTATCTTGTGTGTCTGATTGAGTCATTGATTGTGTGTGAATATGTGTGTGTGTCTGCTGCCATCAAATTCTGTGTGTTAACATATACCTGCATCTGTACTGTGCATGGACTGTATATATCAATACATGCATCTAAGCTTCTCTTGCTTACTGTACTGTGTGTGCGTGTGTATGTGTGTGTGTGTGCTTCATGGTGAGCGGAAGATTTTGAGTGAGTTTGCGAGTGAATGTCTGATTGTGCATGTGACATTAGCCATGAAAAGTGTACAATTTTGTAAAATGAGTTGACAAAACGATGGCTCACCGAGTTGCAGTCGGTCCCTGCGGTGAGGTGGACGGAGAATAAAAGATTTAATCACACTTATTTTCTTGAAGGGGGGGTGTGTAACCACGGGGAATCCTACAAACTGTAGTGTGATCAATCACAAATCCATCAGGCCTCTTTACTCACTGTTTGACCATCGAATCCATAAAGGCCTTGGATGCAGAGCCTCTTACTGCCAGCTCTCTCCATCCATTTGTCAGTGTTATTCTCATTTCAATATACTGTATATGCTTGTCTTGTTTTATTCTGTGTATCCTCACTTGCTATGTGCCAAAGATTTTCATTTCATAGCTGATGTACTTAAATATATTTACTTTGTGGCATCCTCACGAGATTTGACTGTAAGAAAAAAAACAAAAACGTGATGGCCCAATTTTTTATTTTTTATTTTTTGGTCTGAAATTTAAACACAGGAAACATCTGTTTTTACTGAGATTCAACACAAAAGAAAAGAGAAAACTGATGTACAAATGCAGTGTCTCACACTGATTTCTCCTTTTGATCCATCCTGTAACTTTTCATTGTTAACATTCCAGTGTCACTGTTTAATTTTACTAGCACCCTGTAGTTGAAATTGGATTTAACATAAAATAAAAAAATAAAAAATGAAAAATAAATAACTTTGTTTCAACAGTGTTTTCAGCCTCATTTGAAAAAACATCACACACACAAAAAAAAACATCATGATGTTGTGAAATGGGGCTTTTAACCACAGAAACATAGTACACACACATACACATCTGGACTCAAACACACATGGAATTCAAATCCCATACAGCCCATAAGGTTGCACAGCTGGTTTACATAAGCAGTAGTAATGACATCACTTCTCACTGTTTTGTCTTTCGTAGTTTGGGTGGGGCAGTGAAAACATCCCCCAGCTGTTTTTTATAAATGGCTCAGGACATGAGTCCAAAGTCTGTCAGCTCACGATCCATCATTCTGTTCATATGCATGTTTTATGTATTTTTATTATATTTACAATGATACATCTATGCATCATATCTGCCTCTCTGCCATATGGAAATAAACTGGTGACACTGACAGTGTGACTAGTTTATTTCCTGTCCATTCACGCCCTTCTTTCATCACAAGATCAGGACCCATGTGAATTCCTACCCTGCCCTGTCCCGCTCCACACCCTACAAGGAAAATATTTCCTCAAGGCCATTTAGCAGCGCTGTCGAACAGTCCCGTTGTCACAATAAGCCACAATGTAAAGCCAGCACAAGAAGCACATACCACAGACATAAATATATTGGGTTAAATGTGGTCACCCACAATCCGAGCCTGGCCAACTGCTGCACGGTGCAAATTTAAAAGGTGTAAATCCTGCTGGATGTGAGCAGTGCTGCAGTGTATACACACAGACATGCATCTGTGTTGTGTGCACCCTACTTGACCTGCTGAGATCATTGCATTTTACACTCAGTATCTAGTATAAAGAAAGCAGCCGACTCCACCCGTGTGAGAATATCGAGTTAAGATTCTTTTGTATTTGTCTGCTCTGTGAAATCATTCCTCCAGCTCCGTGAAACACTTTGCTTCAGTTTAATGATGCCCCACTTCACTGAGGAGACTCTAAGTTGTGTTGCACACGGTACTGAAAAAGTATCTCCATATCTTCACACAACAAGGTCTCTTGATACAGATATCTCAAATCCTGGAAAATAAAACCAGTGTCATCTGCATGACCAGATATGACGTGACAACAAATTGTTGGAGGGTTTTTTTTTTTAATATGCTGTAGATTTTCCACCCATCGGCCCCTGTACCCCTGCAGTATAACCCCTCAAATCCTCTTTTCCACAGCGTTTCTTCAATGTCACATAAGTCCCCTGGCTGCAGCCTGCTCCCCTCCCATCCTTCATCCCATCCAGACCTTGGTCCCCCCACCCCTCTACTCCTCCATCTAGCCAAGAGTAGTGTATGCACAGTGGAATCTGGGATTATGAACAAAACTCAGCTGGTTGTTTTTATTGTGGGGAGGCTCCCCCCTCGGCGTATATTATAGCTGCCAAACACGTCATGTTTTCCCTCTCCGTGCCAAAGCACACCCCTTCTAAACTCATTGATGGTAAGATAATATTGGGTGGAATGGGAGAGTGGGAGGTAAAGTAGAGCACACAAGAGACCAAGCGAGACCCCGAGGTCAAAAGGTGTGGTCTGCATATTGACCTGTAATGAAAATTAAAGACTGATAAAAGTCCAGGTTCATGAAACGGTTACAGAGTCCATTCGGTCTTTAATCCTGCATAATGAGTCATTTGACAGATTATTATGTGGAAACCTGTAATATTTATACACAGGCAAAATATAAATCTTCTTTTTTTATAACATCTGTTGGAAAAATACAATAAGGAATGTTTGCAGCCTCCTTCATCTTGTCATGTGTTCATACTGACGGGAAAACTGTGCATGAGACTGGGCCTCTCCAAGGCTTTGAAACTGAAACCATAATCTAACCAAAACCCTACTGTTAAACTGCATTCAATTATGTGATCATTATGGGCAGAGGGATTTTACAAGATGTATACAGGAAATCATGACATTCTTCTTTTTTTTTGTCTTTACTCACACATCCTGAAAAAGGAAACTGAATCCAGAGAAGAGTCACACAGGAAGTCTTTATTTTCATGTGTTTGACTAATACTGGTTTAAACTTGAAATTACCCATTTCTGTCCACTTGGTGGCAACAGAATCAAGCTGTGAATATTTTATCTTTTCAATTGATATAACATACATTGGTAAAGCTGAGTGTTACATTATCCAATAGATATGGAGCAACAACCATTCATGTTGAAGTCCAACAGGGTGAGGTTAAGTTTATACTTCTTCCCACGCTTTTTCAACTGTGTAAATTGTCTCTTCTCGTATTGAAGACAGATTCTGTTCATTTAAATGTTTTTTTGATTTACATGTTTTTTTCTTTAAATATTTTTTTCTTTTTTTACGTGTTTGAAATAAAATTATTTTTTTTACAAGGGTTTTACAACTCTGTTTTTGATCTAAAATAACTCACCTCGTATGTATGACTAAACTTTAACCAAAGAGGTCACCATCAGTTCCTCTAAAACATCATTAAAAGGCTAAAACTGGAAAGCTCAGGTCAAAGGTTAAAGTATTTCCTGTCACCTGGACCAAAACAAAGATGGCCGCCACGTGCGTAAAACCAAATTTTTGAAACTCTGATTTATAACAGGTAAAACAATCTTCATGCAGCAAACTGGATGTTTTTGGATCAGATGGTGCTTCATCAGAGGATGAAAAGCCTCCAGAACAGCGGTGAGTACCTTCAACAACTTTCTGCTGTTTTTTTTTTTAAACGCGCTGCTGTAATTATGTGTTAAAGAAACTTGGTTATGTACCCTCTGTGACCTGAATGTATGGTAATGCAGGGGAAACACAAAGTGTTGCCAGCTGCTCAGTGGGCATGTGGGTTCACACTGTGTCTGTCTGTCTGCTCCTACAAGTTTAGCAGAGCTTTTGTTTTTAGCAGACAGCAGCTGGTGAGAGTGCACCTGTAAAGTCAGGTTAGAAAACCAAAACACTGAGAGCTCACACAGCTGAGATATATCAGCTCATCACTGCAAACACATGTTGTAGCCACATGTACAGAAATATTTATTGGAAGTCGGAAACATGAAATTGTGTGGGGGAAAAAAAGAGGAAATTGCTGTTTTCTAGGAAATGTCAAATTAAACTTGTATTCAGAGTAAATCGGCTGTACTGATATTTTTGTTTAAATATAATATTTTCTCAATTTTAATAGTGAATTTGAAGTTCTTCTCAGATTGCCGTGACCTGGAGATTAAAATGACAACAAAAACAAACTAATATAGTTAACAAAACATCCTTAACTTTACACTAGTTACCGTATTTTTCGGACTATAAGGCGCACTTAAAATCCTTTAATTTTCTGAAAAATCGACACTGCGCCTTATGTATTAATTCTGGTTGTGTTTACTGAGCTCGAACCGATTTTATGGTGGTGAACAGCGCTCAAAAGTCTGTCAAAATGTTTTATTACGACTTTGGTAAACTACGAAGCTGCACCGCTTGATGGATTGTCGGAGCATTACGGGTACCGTAGTCAGGAGCTGAGCGGAGTAATACGTATCACAGTATATATTACTCCGCTGACACACATTATTTCGGACCCCAGGAAGACTAGCTGGTGCTATTGGCAACAGCTAATGGGGATCCTTTTAAATAAATAAATAAACACAATATTAC